>CM022945.1:4573833-4658918 GCA_012931725.1 Litsea cubeba | reverse complement strand
CCCTACTTAGATGGCTACACGGTCAAGGTTAAGCCCGGCCCTTGACTTGTGTATAGCGTATCCCAAATAGTCCAAATGGAAGGTCAACGGGGCCCACACATCAAATCATAAAAGGGTACAAATCTTGGGAATGTCAAGTATACACTGAGCTCGGCCATCCTACTCTGAGCTCGGCCAACCAGACACTGAGCTTCGGCCAAATTGTTCTGAGCTCCGGCCAACCAGGCATCGAGCTCGGCCATCTAGGCACTTTGCTCGGCTAACACCTGCTCTGAGCTCGGCCAACTAGGCACTGAGCTCGGCCAAACTGCTCTGAGCTCGGCCAACCTGCTCTGAGCTCGGCCAACCTGCTCTGCCTAGCTGAATACTGTTGCAAGTACCGTAATTCCTGGATTTCTCTCCTTTTCATTCCAATATTCACCAAACACTTCCAAACATCAAACACATCTCCTATATCATGATCTCATCACAAGTGGGCCATTGATCTTCCAATGAGGGATTCTCATCCATCAATGGCCAAATACACATAAAAAGAGCTTGACTAACAATTCTATACATCTTATCATCCAATCAACCATCCAAATACAGAAATCATGCCAAACATCCATAAAAGACAGCAATTACCAATCTAAGCATGTTAATCAATTTAATTAAAGAATCTAAGCATGTCTACTTGCCTTCGTTGGAGATGCCCAAATCCAAAAGCCTAGCTCAAAGCCCAACAAATCAAACCTAAGGAATAATTAGCAAAGTAAAACTAATTAAAACATAAATCAAAGAAAGGGAAGCTCTAAGCTATCTTAACACAACTCCACACCCAAAGCCATAAACCAAACCTAGGGAAAGGGGAGCTTACCAAACAGAGAAGGGAATGGGGTGGTGGCTTGCAAATTGGAGATGAGAAGCTTGTGGGGTCCATGCGGAGATGATGGTGATGATCGAAGGTTGTGGGGCCCACTTGATTGGTGGCCCACTAAATTAGTGGTGATGATGGTGGTTCATTGGGTAGGAAAGGGTGAAAACAGAAAGAAAGAAAGAATGGAGTACAGAGAGAATTAAAAGAGAGAGAGATAATGGTGAGATGGGTGCTCAGTCTTGTGGGCAGTGAGTGAAGTGAGTGAGGGAGAGAGAAGAAAAGAAAAGAATAGAGAAAGAAAGAGAGAACAGAAAAGGGAAATGGGGAGAATAGAGAGATATGGAAATGGAGAATTAGAGAGAAAGTAAGACAGTGAAGGGGAAGAATGGGGAAAACAGAGAGAGAGAGACGGGAAAGAAATGGAAAATAGAGAGAAATGGAGGGGCTGGGTAATTTCGTTGGCTGGGAGGAGTGAGAGAGGATTAAGGAGAAGAAGAAAACAGAGAAAGGAAACAGAGAAACAGGGAAGGAAGAAGAAATGAAAAATGGAGAAAAGAGGTGGAGTGGCTGCCAGTGATCGAGGAGATCGTCCACGGCGATGGCGATGGCGCCGTGCTCGGAGTCCGGCAGTGGGCGGCAAGGGTTGGGAGAAGAAGAGATGGATGAGGAGATGAGGGAAAGGAGAAAGGAGAAGAAGAGGAGAAGAGGTGGCCGGCGTCGTGGCGGCTTGGTCCGGCGGCGAGAGGCAGCAAGCCGAGAGGGAGGGATAGAGAACGAGAGAGATGAGAGGAAGAGGAATGAGAGAAATGGAGATGGAGGGGCTGCTGTGTTTGTTGGTGTGGAGTGAATGAGGAGAGGGGAAAGGGTCTCCATCGTGACCTAGAATAGGGAATGGGGAAAAGAGGAAAATGAGATGTGGGGGTGTGATGAGTTGATGCGTGAGGTGGGGCTCACATGGGATTAAGGTGGGGTAGGGTTTGACTAAAGTGCCCTCTTAATTAATGGGTAATGGGTCAGGGGCCACGGGTAGTTGGGTCATCCTAAGGTTAAATTCATAATTCTCCAAGGGAAGCCCATTCTTAATTAGGATAACCTATGGTTGACTTGGTCAAATTGGGTCCCATCAGGTATGTCTAGGGACGGGTTCCTCACAGAAACTGGTCCCCATCAGTCAACCGCAAGTCCTACCGGTAGAAGTGACTGATTTCCAGCAGAGAGTGCAGACAGGAGATTTTTCATCTGTCAACCGCAAGTTCTACCGGTAGAAATGACAGATCCTGAGAATTTTATCAGTCAACCGCAAGTTCTACCGGTAGAAGAGACTAATATTCCAGCCGAGAGTTCAGACACAAGTTCCCTCCTGTCAACCGGTATTTCCACCCGGTAGAAAATGGCTGAACCTGAGAGTTCCATCAGCCAACCGCAAATTCTACCGGTAGAAGGGGCTGAAAATCCAGCAGAGAGATTGGACACGAGGATTCCACCTGTCAACCGGTATATTTCTACCGGTAGAAGAGGCTGACCCTGAGATTTCCATCAGTCAACCGCAGTTTCTACCGGTAGAAGGGGCTGATATTCAAGCAGAGAGGCGGATCAAGAGAATTTCATCTGTCACGCGGTATTTCTACCGGTAGAACGCTCGGATTTGGATAGAATTTTAGTTTTTGGGGCAGTTTTGTAATTAAAGTTGTGGGAACCTATATAAAGCATAATAACACTAAAATTAGGGCCATCTGGGATTGTGTTATTTTTCCCAGCAGCCTCCTTTCCTTTTTCTCTCTTCCTTCCTTAGGATAAATGTAGAGGTAGTTTCTATTGAAGATGGGTGTTCAATTTTGTTAAATTCTTGTTTCAAGACAGAATCCTTCATATTAATTCAAATTTTAGTGGAGGTAATCTTTCAATTAGGTTTTTACTGTTTTCTTGCTTTCATTTAATCTGTTTGAAGACTTCTCCATTAATGGAGGGGTAGAATTACAGATGGTTTAACCTAAGGGGAATTCAACCTGGGTTTTGTATGGTTCTTCTTCCTGATTATGTTGTCATGATAAAGATAACTTCCATTGATGATCCGCTTCAAGAAATCATAATTGAGATGTTAAGCCTTTGACTAATTGTGTTCATCTGAGATGATACGACTAGTGCTTGGTCGATGACTCTCAGATTATCGAATTGAATGTCTAGGAATCTCTTTGGGAATTATTCACTCAGATTGATATTTGATTTTCCCGAAGAAATCTTCCAGGTGAGAATTGGATTGATTCAATTCTTATCTGCGGAATGAAGAGGAAGATGAAACCATAAAAATCTGGGTGGTCTGAACCCTAGGTTGAATCATCTCTTTAGCATAACATTTTCATTCAGTTTTCTGCAGTTTTAATCAGTCCTTAGCTTAGAATTAATTACACCCATTGAACAAAAGTTGGTCACTCTCGACCAAAAGAAGTCCTCTAGAGCTGAAACCCTAGTCCGTTCTCTGTGGATTCGACCTCTTCAAGAGTGAAGTGCTACACAAGCGACAAATCATGTCCTCCGCTTAGGACAAATCCAACATCACAAGAAAACAGCTAAGCAGTGTATAAACCCGGACTTTAGGAAATGGCCGAGTGTCCGAACTCCAGACCATTTCCAGGGCGGTAGACCCTTGTAGAGGGGTAAAAACCCAGAGTTTAGGAGTTAGCCGAGTGTCGAACTCGAGGCCTTTTCCAGGGCTGTCAACCCTTGTAGAGTGGGATAAATCCCCGAGTTTAGGAATTTCAGCCGAGTGTCCGAACTCGAGGCCTCCTTCCAGGGCTACGAACCCTTGTAGAGTGGGATAAATCCCTGAGTTTAGGAATTCGGCCGAGTGTTCGAACGCGAGGCCTTCTTCCAGGGCTACGAACCCTTGTAGAGTGGGATAAATCCCTGAGTTTAGGATTCGGCCGAGTGTTCGAACTCGAGGCCTCCTTCCAGGGCTACGAACCCTTGTAGAGTGGGATAATCCCTGAGTTTAGGAATTCGGCCGAGTGTTCGAACTCGAGGCCTCCTTCCAGGGCTACGAACCCTTGTAGTGGGATAAATCCCTGAGTTTAGGAATTCGGCCGAGTGTTCGAACTCGAGGCCTCCTTCCAGGGCTACGAACCCTTGTAGAGTGGGATAAATCCCTGAGTTTAGGAATTCGGCCGAGTGTTCGAACTCGAGGCCTCCTTCCAGGGCTACGAACCCTTGTAGAGTGGGATAAATCCCTGAGTTTAGGAATTCGGCCGAGTGTTCGAACTCGAGGCCTCCTTCCAGGGCTACGAACCCTTGAGTTGCCGGAGTCAGTGAAAGAGACGACGATTGAAGACAAGGCGAAAAGCTGCTTTCATTGATTCGGGATTCATTACATCTTTAGAAATAGAATTTCTTTAGGTGGGATGCATTCCACGGTCTCGGCAGCGGCTTGCCTTCTAAGTCTTCGAGCTTGTAGGCTGATTTCCCTGCTAGTGAGACCACCCTGAATGGGCCATGCCAGTTCGGAGCCAGCTTCCCTTCGTTTGGTTCTTTGTCAGCTGGCAGGGCCTTCTTTAGAACTAGCTCTCCCACTGAGAATCTTCTTTCTCTGACGTTTTGATTGTATGCCCTGGCTAACCGCTGCTGATAGTCGGTCAGTCGCAGGGCTGCTGCTTCTCGTCGCTCGTCTGCCAGCTCCAGCTCCATCGCCAGGTTTGTGTCGTTTCGGCCTTGGTCGACCAGCTCTGTCCTCAGGGTGGGAAGGCCGATCTCTAAAGGAATGACCGCCTCCATCCCGTAGGCCAGAGAGAAAGGTGTTGCCGAGGTGGACTCCTTGGAGTCGTTCTGTATGCCCATAGCACGCTCGGAAGCTCCTCTGTCCATCTTCCCTTTGCCTTGTCCAGTCGCTTCTTCAGGCCGTCCAGGATCACTTTGTTAGAGATTTCTGCCTGGCCATTACTCTGTGGATATGCCGGAGTGGAGTAATGGTTCCTGATACCGTGCTCTTGGCAGAAGTCTTTGAAGGATTGGAGTCGAACTGAGTCCCATTGTCCGAAATCAGAGTCCGGGGGATGCCGAACCTCGTTAGGATGTTTTTCCAACGAAGTTCCTAGAGTCCCTGTCCGTGATTGAGGACAACGGTTTCAGCTCTATCAACTTTGTGAAGTAGTCTGTGGCGACTATCAGCCCATCTCTTGTTTCCTGGAGCTCGTGAAGAGGCCCCACAATTTCCAGGGCCCCATTGAAGCGAAGGGCCATGGGCTAGTGAGGGGCCTCAGATCTGAGCTGGCTGTTGGAGGAGAGTGGGAGAACTTCTGGCACTCTCGTACTTCATGCGTACACCTGCGCGTCCTTCTGCATGTAGGGCCACCAGTAACCATGGCTTATTGCTCTGTAAGCCAGTGATCGGCCTCCTATGTGACTGCCCGCAGATTTCCTCGTGGATCTCATACAGGAAGTAGTCCACTTTGCTCGGATGGACGCACTGGAGGTATGGACCTGTGAAGATTTCCTGTAGAGTTTTGCCTTCGGGAGAGAGCCAGAATCGAGCTGCCTTGAGTCTGATCCGGTGAGCTTCAGCCTTGTCCTCAGGGAGCCGGTCATCCTTCAAGTAGGCGACGATTGGATCCATCCAGCTTGGGCCGAGATCAGCACAGAGGACAACCGAGATGAATGGAGCTCTAAGCTTGACCTTGATACTGACCCGACCTCGATGGTCCTTTTCTTCCCTGCTTCGACGGCGGAGGCCAGGTTTTGCAAGCGCATCTGCGTGCGTGTTGGTATCTCGGGATATTTGCCTGACCTCGGCTTTCTGGAAATAAGACAGCAGTTTTTTCGCAAGGGCTAAGTAGGCCGCCATCCTGTCGTCCCTGGCCTGGTAGTCTCCAGCGAGCTGGTTTAGTTACCAGTTGAGAATCGCTGAAGATCACCAAATGCTGGGCTCCGAGGATTTGGGCGCTGTTCAACCCTGCTATCAGTGCTTCATACTCTGCCTCATTGTTTGTTGCTTTGAAGTCCAGGGTTGAAGGCCTGCTCTATGACAAGGCCCTCTGGCGATTGAAGAACTATGCCGGCGCCAGCTCTCTTGGAGGTGGACGATCCGTCGACAAAGATCTTCCATGCCAAGGTGGGAGGCTGCTCGACCTCAGTCAGCTCTGGCTCGTGCCCTGTGCCCCCCAGTGCCGTTCCGGGCTGTGGGCGGAGCCGAATTGGGCGAGACGAACTCAACGATGAAGTCTGCCAGAATTTGGGCTTTGATCGCAGTTCGGGACGGTGCTGTATATCATACTGCCCCAGTTCAACTGCCCACTTTGATATTCGCCCTGAAAAGTCAGCCTTCTTGAACACTGAACGGAGTGGATGCTCCGTGATCACCATAATGGTGTGGGATTGGAAATAATGGGAGAGCTTGCGGGAGGCGCTGACGAGGGCCAGCGCAAGCTTTTTCCAATAGAAGGTATCTGGTCTCGACATCGAGCAGAGTCTTGCTCGTATAATAAATTGGTTTTGAATTCCCTCGTCCTCCCTGATGAGGACGGAGCTCACTGCGTAATCCGAGACCGCAATATACAAATAAAGAATCTCCCCCGAAGTTGGGGTGGAGAGTAAAGGTGGTGACATTAGATAGGTTTTGAGCGCGGCCAATGCCTGGTCGCACTCGGGGTCCACTGGAATTTCAAGTTTTTCTTTAGAAGCTGAAAGAAAGGCCTGCACTTATCTGATGACCGGCTGATGAAGCTGGTTGAGTGCTGCAGCCATTCCTGTGAGTTTCTGAACTTCCTTCATGGTAGAGGGGCTCTGAATGCTCTGGGATCGCGGTGATCTGATCCGGATTAGCCTCTATCCCCCTCCGCGTTACCAGGCTGCCGAGGAACTTGCCAGAGGTTACGCCGAAGGCGCACTTGGAAGCGTGTAGCTTGAGCTTGTATGCGCGAAGGATGTCGAAGACTTGGCCGAGATCCGCCAGATGGTCGCCGGAGTGCACTGATTTGACGACCATGTCGTCGATGTACACCTCTACCGTTCGGCGGAGCTGAGCATGGAACATTTTTGTGACGAGGCGCTGATAGGTCGCCCCCGCGTTCTTTAGCCCGAAGGGCATCACCTTTGTAGCAGTAAGTGCCGCGGGGGGTTATGAATGACGTTTTCTCCTCGTCAGGCTCGTAGAGCGGGATCTGGTGGTAGCCTCTGTAGGCGTCGAGGAAGCTCATTCGGTCGTGACCAGCGGTGGCGTCGATCAGTTGGTCAATCTTTGGAAGAGGGAAACTATCTTTAGGGCAGGCCCTGTTCAAGTCCGTGAAGTCCACGCATACCCTCCACTTGCCAGTTTTCTTCTTGACCACCACCGTGTTGGCCAGCCATACCGGGTACTGGACTTCCCGGATGGCTCCTGCCTTTAGCAGGTTGTCGACCTCTTCGACGACCGCATCTGTCTGCTGCAGCCCTGTCCTTCGGGCCCTCTGCACTACCGGCTTATGGTCGGGGTCCACATTCAGCTTGTGGCACATGACCTCAAGGTCGACCCCAGGCATTTCGCTTGGGCTCCAAGCGAAGACGTCGACGTTCTGCATCAGGAACCGTGAGAGTTCGGCCTTTTCTTCGTCTGGCAGTTGGGTGCCAACCAGGAAGAACCTGTCTGGGTCTGCCGGGCTCAGCCTGACCTCGGCCAGGTCTTCGATGCTCTTCTTCTCGGGATCACGGCCGATTTCATCTAGGCCTTTCTCGAACTCGGCGAGGTTGACGCGCTCTGGCTCCTTCACTGCTGGGACTGCGGCCAGCACGCACTGCCTGGCTTGCTGCTGATCTCCCTCCACTGTAACCACTTCCAACTTGCCCTCCTTGTTCTCAAGGACGAACTTCAGCTTCTGGTGGAGGGAAGAAGGGACTGCTTCTAACTTGTGGAGCCACGTTCTGCCCAGAATGACGTTGTAGGGAGAAGGGGCGTCCACGACCAGGAAGTCGGCCGACACGGAAGCTCCGCCGACCCGGGTTTCCAGGGTGATCCTACCCTTGGGATAGACTGGCGTGGCGGATAACCCTAGTAGGGGTGCACGGACCTCCGTGAGGTCTGCTTCCGAGAGGTTCATCTTCTTGAAGCAGTCGTAGTAGAGGACCTCGGAGGAGCTGCCGGAGTCGACGAGGATCCTCTTCACTGTGAAGTCTCTCAGCTTCATTGTGAGGAGCAGGGGGTCGTTGTGAGGGAGCTGGATTCCCTCTAGGTCCCTGTCTGAGAACGAGATGGCAGGTCGGTCGCGGCGGGCTTTCTTGGATGCCGGAGCGAGCTCGGCTTTCATTACTTCCTTCCCGTGCGAAGCCCGCCTGGCTTCTGCGCGGGCCTGGGAGCTGCCCCGAGACGAGGGAGGGGGGGTTGAGGACGCCAGATGGATCACGTTGATGATCTTCTCTGAATCCTCACTGCCTGGATCCTGGGCTGCGCTTTGGTGAACTCGGCCCTCGCTGCGCCGGCATCTCCTGCCTTGACGAACTATGGAATGTGGCCCTCCTCGGCCAGCTTCTCCAGGTACCACTGCAAAGACTTGCAGTCCTCGGTCCTGTGCCCGTTACCCCTGTGGAAGGAGTAGTAGAGCTTGCTTCGGCTGCCGGAGGTGGGCTCGTGCTTCAAGGGCAGAGGCCACTTGAAGAACGGCTTGGTCTTTATCTTGGCCAGGATGCGGTATATCGGCTCCTTGAAGACGACGTTGACGCTCTGACTGGCGCTGGAGGGAGGTCTGGGCTTCCAGGCGCCCCCAGACCTGGACGACGCAGGCTTCGCCGAATTGGAGTCCTAGGCCTGTTTGGGCTCCTGCTTCTGGAAGGGCCTCCCGCCTCTCTGCCGAGGCTGGCTGCTCTTCTGCTCGGGCTCCGGACGCCCGTCTTCTTCCCGGGCTCGGATCTCATCTTCCTCCCGGGCGACGAAGCGCTTTATCCGGGACATCAACGCTGGCATGGACTCTGGGGGGTCCCCGACCAAGTCCTTTCGAAGGTCGTGACCGGGGATCAAGGCATGTTGGAAGGCGTAGATTGTTATCTCTTCCCTGGTGCCCTCGATTTGGCTGTAGACCGCCCAGAATCGTTGGGCGAACTTGGCGAGGGTCTCACCCTGTTTCATTCTCAGGGCGAGGAGGTCCCCTTCTTTCTTGGGGACGACGGTGTAAGCTTGGAACTTCTTTAAGAAGGAGAGCTGGAGCTCCTTCCAACTGGAAACTGACTTCTCTGGGAGAGAACAGAACCACTTCAGAGGGAGGTCACCCAAACTGGAGGAGAAGATTTTGCAGTTCAGGTGACCCTCATTCCCCCATATGGACATCTTCTGGGAGAAGTGTCGAAGGTGAGCGGATGGGTTCGGACAGTCCGTCATAGGGGACGAACCGCGGGACGGAGAACTTTCTGGGCAAGGGGGTGCGCTCGATCTCTTTTGTGAAGGGTGAGCCCCCCAGATCAGTGTGGCCACAGATCTGCTTCTGGTCCCGCACGTCCAGGTTGTGCTGAAAAGCTAGCCTGACGCGTTTGTCGAACCGCTCCTGCTCGTCGTCTTTCTCTGGAGTCTGGGCTCTTGGCTTTCGCTTGGAGTGGTTCGGGCTACGATGGCTATGAGTTCGGCCATCGCGGCTATGACGACTCCGGCTGTTGCTCGAGCCTTCGTCGCGAATCTGGCTCCGCTTATGGTCCAGATGGTTTCTGAGATCCTCGCGGGGAGGCTGGGCTGCCCTGCCGGGGGCGTCCCTCTTCTTCCCTCGAGGCTCAGAGACCTGCCTCAAGGAGGCGGTTTGCGCTGCCCTCAGCTGCTGCTGGAGCTCGCGAATCAGCTGCTCTTGCCTCTGGAGGAGAGCAGTTTGGGCTGCGACAACCCCTCCAGTGGCAGGGGGTTGAGCGTGGCGCGTCTCTTCTACGGCCACGGCTTTGTCCTTACGAGGACGCTCATGCCGACGCTCATCGCGTCGGGGTGGCATGACTTCTTCTGCTGAGATCGAGGTCTCGAGTCCTTCTTGAAGGGGGACCTCGATAAAAAGCTGCGAGCCTAAGCGGCCCTCGCTTGCGGATGTGCCATGCACCGTGCGGGACTGCCCCTGAGGAGGGACGTCCGCCGACGGTGGTGGCAGCTCGAGCGCTGCTCTCGAGGATTCTACGCCCTTCCTAGCTTTCGGAGGCATGGCTTCTGGGAGATTGAGGTTTGAGAAGGTTGGAAGGTTTGGGAAGGTTTGGGAAGGTTGGGATATTACTTTCCCACAGACGGCGCCAATTGTAGGTGCAGAAAATAATGACCCACAATAACTGGGGAGCCTTAGAGGACTTATCCAACAATGGTGATGACTGGGGTACCGTCCGAAAGCCTGAAAGAGAAGAATACACGGTCAGAGGACCCTGGCCTAGGCGGCGCAAGGCTCTCCGATGCCAAAGTCAGTGAATGAACTGGAACAATGGAAGGAGAGGAAGAAGAGAGGCTGAGTAACAGCTCTATGAGTTGTATTGTGCGTACCTTGCATGTGAAATGCAGTCCTTTTTATAGACGATTTGGAAGATATCTTGGACGATATCTTGGCATGGGTCTCATGATTCGACTGGGAAGTCATGATCAGCCCACGATGCAATTAATGCGGTCCAATCCAGCCCACTTTGCATTAAATGCGCGTCGGGTCAGCCCACGTCGCATTTAATGCGCGTCTTGTTGGGCTAGATCGTGTTAGACGCCTTTGGCGGTAGGGGGTACCATCGGATCCGCCCTCGGGCCCTGCCCTGATGTGGCCTCAGCCGCTGGATGCCGCCATGTCAGTGATCTGGCGAAGATTGTGAGCGGCTGGATGTCGCATCTGTCTCGCTAGCTCGCGCCCCTACTCCTCCACGTGCTTGATGACGTGGAGGGGGCGAGGGGCGCAAGCAGAGGTTCTTTCTTACTTCGGCTTCCGTCCCGGCTCTTTTAGCCGAGGTGGAGCTCTCTGCCGAGATGGACACACGAGGTGGCCGAGCTCGGCGCTAGTGGTCCGGAACTGCTTGACTTCGGCCGGACCTCCTGTCCTGGCAGCCGGGGTGAGCCTGGTGCCACGTGGATGGCATGCGGTTGGCACGTGAGAGTGCTCAGACTCATCTGATGGCTGTGATTAGCGTAATCCTGTGGCTCTGGAAATCTCCCCACACATAGGACACTATCAAAAAGTTTTGTACTGGTCGATTACTATAGAAATGGAATGCTAGCCTGAGAAAGAGTTGCCATTCTAGCCAATATTGTTAGGAAAATAGAAATCTTCCAAGTATCTTTCAAGAAAGCCTCTATTTAAGAATCTGAATCTTATGAAAAAGAACATGAAGATTGGAATAGCGAAGAAAATTGGCAGGAGGAAGATGATGAAGATTTCCAAAAAAAGGAGAGAGCATGGAGAGAACTGGGATGGGGGGAGAGAATGACAGATTTTCATGAATATGTACGACAAGAGAATGAAGATGAAAATGATGATGGTGATCAGAACGATAATTTAAACATTATATATAACTGACACACTACTGTTACTTGTCTCTCTGCATTGGATATTGATAGCATCTTATCAGCAGCTCAGTTTCTCTTTTTCATTACTGTCTGTACAATGCAAATTGTAACATTCTTTAATTTATGCCACATTCCTTCCAATGAATGCTAGAAACAAAACAAGAGTAGTAATCATAATAGAAATTTACTATGTGCGTACTGCTTGCGCTCTAGACCTGACCAAAATATACAATTGTAAAGAGCAGTCGACTGCAGAACAAAGTATTCCCATGGCTAGAGAGACTTAGAGATGGGTGAGGGAGAAGGGCAGCACCTGGTCATGTTTCCATAGCTAGCTTTTGGCCATCTCATTCTATTCTTCCATCTCTCTTTTGCCTTTGCCAAGGCAGGCTTCAGAATCCCATGATCTAATGGCCCTGATCACCTTCATGGAGCTCCCCCTACCCCATGTAGATGGCCTCCAAGAAGGTGCCGAGGCCACCGTCGATCTCGACAACCCCAATCAAGATTACCTCAAGAAAGCCTTTGATCTCCTACGGGACCCCTTCCGACCCTTTGTCACTATCCATTCTCCCAACTTGATCATCCACGACTTGATCAACTGCTGGACGACTGAGATTGCTAGGGAGATGGGCCTGCCCTTTGTGGTCTTCTTAGCCATCTCCGCTTGCCCGCTGGCTTTCTTAGGACTTGGAGAGACCGAGGATGGTCCAAGAAAGAAATGGCCGGACTCCCCACATGCTCTCACCTGCCCCACTCCTTGGATCTGATTCCCCTCCAAGATCTCCCTCTCGGCCCACGAAGCAAACGGATTCTACCATGAAGTATACCTTCAAAACGAGCCGGGCCTTTCTACTATCCAACGATTACCGCTAGCCATCCAAGGGTGCAAGGCCATTGCCATCCGAACCTGCCCCGAATACGAAATGGAGTACTTAGACGTCCTTAATAAGTACCTGAAGCCCATCATACCCATCATTCTCCATGTGTGCAGCAAATATAAATTCTAATTTTTATTTTTAATAAACAATTAAAAGATGATCACGTCAAACTCAATTCATTCTCATTATAATGAAAGTTTAGTATCACAAATTATAAATTATTCTAAACATATGTAGTGCGGGAAAAAAAAGGTGTGAGTTGAATAGGTTCCACTTCGGGCCAAACTAATTTTAGACCCTCGCTAACTCTATGTGAAAAAGGGTTAGCAAAGAGTGTTATATAAAAAGTGATTTTTATATAGAGAAGAGGAGAGCAAGGAGTTATTTATTTCCAACAATCTAATCAAGGGATTTTTATGGAAAAAAAAAAGACTCAAATATCCCTATACATTGAAATCGGTCCTCATGGTCCTCATATTACACGTATTGCCCAAATCGATCATGTACTATATCGCCCCCTTCTTCTCAGACCAAGTTTCTCTTCAATTGTTTTTGTGCAAATTCACGAGTAACGTCTCAAGCTCGCGAGTATGACAAATTTTCCCTTCACTCGTTTCTTCACAAGTAATGTCTCGAACTTGAAAGGTCATATCTCGAACTCATGAGTCGTGTCCCATGGAAATTCTCAAGTGGGTATGCTGGACTCACTTTCTGGGTTTTAATTAGATCCTGCAAGCTGATCATATGGATACTAATAACTATGGCTATAAATGACAACATATCTTAAATCGTCTAAAAAGTGCATGGTCCATTTCTCTACATCAAACCGTTCAACAAGCATAGAGGTATCTTCAACCAATACTATTATATATATATATATATATAAAGTGTAGCTTAATTTTGGTTTTTTTCTTTTTTATCCAACATGATGCAACTTAGAGCATCTTATTTGGTGAGAGTTTTAACTCTTGAACTTGCGAGTGTACTCTCGAGTTCGAAAATTGACTGAATAGTGTTTCAGTTATTTCTGTATTGTAAGTTGAAAAAACTGATGGAAAAATCCATAATTTTGGTGATGATTTTTATCAAGTTGAAGGCTTACAAACTCAAAAAATAGAAAATAAGAAGACCAATATAGACCTTGAAGGAAGTGAAGGGAAAAAACATGCTCAAAAATTGTAGGTACAATCATGATCGCTGTATGGACCTAATCGCTAGCTGAAATATTACTTGTGAACTCAAGAAAAAACAAGTGATAGTAACTAGAAAAAAAAAAAGGTAAAGGGAAATTTGATCTAAGAAAAAGAGAGCAATATGAGAGAGGATTAATTTGAGCAATACATGTATTTGATGACCGATTTCGAAGTATAGAGATATTTAAAGCCTTTTTTATGAAAATTCCTTTAATCTCAGACAGAGAAAACATAGTAAAAATATGATTTTACCTTGGTGGGATGCAAGACGTCCATGTGATAAAGATATAATATAAATAATAAATAAAAGTGAGTTTAGGCTGACAAGACGAATCAAATTGAATGAAGATGGAAATCTTCTTGGATCTTTCAGTGGCTGACGAGGCATCATTCTTCTGCTGCTTCTTTTCTACTTCAATTGACTTTCTTCATTTCTTATTTTATTAATTATGCCTAACTTATTATTCTTATTTATTATACAGAGACTTAAAGGGAAATCACTGAAAGTCTGAGATCCGAACTCGGGGGGTGGTTTGGTTGGTTTTGAATTGGGTGAACTTGAGCTTAGTAACCAATTATGACAATTTCTAGCTTCTTTAAATTAATTGGTCATAAGAGGTGATTGAGAAACTAAATGTGGAAGCTATAAAGATAAAACACCTCAAAGAATCTACGATAACACAATGATATATAGGGGCTCGGCCTCAATACCTACATCCACTCCCAGCTTGTGTTCCTACACTCCACCGGCATTCCACTATCTCAACTTGAGGTTTAGGGTCACCTCCAACCTTATAAACTATTTTATGCTTTCCAAGGATAAGCAATAACCTCTTGAGTTTTATGATTCGCCCCTAATCTTTACACTTACGTTTTTTAAGGCTAAGCACTAACCTATAACCCTAAGGTTTTTCTTTCTAAATTGTGTCTAGAATACACTTGATAGAGATACAAATTAAGCTCAATACAATGTCTCTACAATAGACGAATATAAAAGAGAAAACACAACTCACACAATACTCTATGTAATGTAAAGATGAATGCTTAATGCGTTTGTGTGAAAACTTCAATCAAGTTTAAAAATGAAATCTCAATAAATGCAAGCATTAAAGCTTTTGAAAGTTTAAATTACAAATGTTTTGATTGAAGTGAAAATACAAATCACATATAACTCAAATGAACAACTTAAAAAGATATGACTTATCAAGTTATGCAAGTTGTATTAAAATTTCAAATCTAAAACATGTGATGCACGAGAATAGTTATTTTTAAAACAAATTAGTTTACCTATGTGTTTATGGCATGAAAACAACTAGCTAGAGATTCAACCAAGTATGAGATTCATGTTATGAGAGAAATCAAAATCTTAAACAAAGCATGAAACCATTATGATATGAAAGTTAAAACTAACTTGGTTTAAATCTAAATGAAGAATCCAAAACAACAAAACAATTCAAAATTAAAACTATATGTAATGGATTCAACAAATCATAGTTAGCATGCTAAAATTGACTTACCAATAATTAAACAAAGCATGAAACATATGATGTGGAAAAATAAATATTACTTAGAGATTTAACTCAATGAATCCAATCTTTTGCTTTCCAAATGACTCATTGGCCTTCCTATGCTCATTCCTTTTTCTTTTGCCTTAATTCATCTCAAAAAATGCCTCAATTGGTTATAAATGACCTTGGAATGAGCTTATTTTTATAGCAAAAAATGCCCAATGGCTAATCCCCGGTGACCCGGTACAAGGCCGGTCGACTGACCACACTAGGTTTGGTCTGGTGATTTCTCAATTTTGTTGTTTTGAAGGTTTTCTACTGTGGGAACTTCGAGCCATGGAATCATTCTTAGATTCACGTTTAAGTCATTCTAAAGGTGTTTTCAAAATATGAACCTAACATACCTAAGATGATTTGAAAATATAAGACCATAGGCTTGCATGATTATTTGAAAACTTCTTTTCAGATTTAATGCATCAAAGTTTAAAATCCAAAACATGCATATATATATAACATAAGTTATAAAAGTTTTAAAACAATGCACGTGAAAATCAAGATTTCAAGTTTTTCAAAATCAATGCTTATATGTAAACTCGAATGATGCTAAAATTGAATTTCATACTTTTTCCACCTTTTATTTTCAACTATTTCTCAGTTATTTTTAGATTATTTAATTCTGATTCTTATCACATAAAACTTGTTGTTTTGATTTTATCTTATGTTTTTTGCAGATCTTAATTAGCTAGGGCTTGCTAATATAGGTTTCTTTTTAGATTAGAATTCTTTTATTTATTGAAAAGTTGTAAATAAATTTTAGTTTCAGTTATTTAGTAGTGATTTGTTTAATTTGTTAGCTTTTAAATAGGTTAGAATTAATATTCATAGGACATGTTAGTTTCTTTATAGATTAGGATTCTTTTATTTATTGAAAAGTTGTAATTAAATTTTAGTTTTAGTTATTTAGTAGTGATTTGTGTAATTTATTAGCTTTTAATTATGTTAGAATTAGTATTCATAAGACAGGTTAAAGTGGCATCCTAATTGCTCCATGTGAATTCAACCACATGCTCATCAGGATATATTGTTGCGCACTCTTACACTTGGGAGTTGGGAGTGTTCAACAATATATATGTTCTTTTAATTTTTTTTTTTTCGTGATCATCAACATCGCCAGCATCTTTATGAGGCTCATATTATCTACCTGGATGCTATGAAAATGTGATCAATAAAAGCCTTGTTTGGCATGTTTCAAATACAGAAATTCAAGAATTTTGATGGATGTGTTTAAGTTTTGATGGTTGTATTTTCACCATCTGGTGATCATTTTAATTAAGGGGATTGATATTGGCACTCCCTTTCCTTCCTTCTATACTGCAGGCACTTCCAAAAGGGCATTTGGGAGTGCCAATATCAATTGCCTTTAATTAATACGAACCCTCTCAATCTTTAGAGTTAGTCCATCGGTATGGTGATTTTCCAATTAATTTATGGTATTGAGACGAACATTAAGTGGAGGGATATACAAATGTATTGTTCTTTTTCCGGCATTTGTTTATCTAGCAAAATATTCTTATGCAACTTTTGGTGAACCATGTATTTTCTGTTCTGATGCAGTTAGAATTGAGCCAAAGAAAACTATGAGAGAAAATTCATATGATGACGGTTTAAACGCCATCATCGTCTTCTTAAACATATGAACTCAATCGAGGATTTCTGAACTCATTTGATATCTTTTGATATTCCTGAATTTTTAACAATGGCGTAATAGGCTAATAGCCACTGACATATAAAAAATTTGTGACATGAAGAAATTATATTATCGATCATTGTGCACGAGCGGGGGCCCATAATTTGGGGGTAAGTAGAGTTCACATAATCAGTATCATCTTGGTATTTTACTAACACAGTAAAAATCAAGTAAAGCCTCCATTTTTCAGATACGATGTCACATCAAAAGTACTTTAAATCAAAACTTCCTCCATCTTAAAAAAAAAAAAAAAGTAAAAAATCAACCACTTTTATTCCACCAAAATACCAAAAAACTCTACTTTCCATATTAAAAGTCAAAAAGATTCTATAACAAAAAACTAAAAATAAAATACCATCATAACCCACTTATATTTTATTCCTTCTTCAAAATCAACTTTACTTCACTTGACTCTATTAATAGCGTTGCTAAACAAACCTTGTTTGGCAACTCTACTAATAGAGTCAAGTGAAATAAAGCTCCAATTTCTATAAAAAAAAAAAGTCACATCAAAAGCACTATAATTCAAATTTCCCACCAAATTAAAAAAAAAAAACTTAAAAAAACAACACCATTTCTCTACTAAAAGACAAAAAAAAAAAAAAAAAACTCCACTTCTCAATAAAAAATGTCAAAAAAAATTCCATCACAAACAACTAAAACTAAAAAACCATATAACCCACTTATATTTTATTATTTATTCAAAATAATATTTACTTCACTCAATTCAGTAAAGCCCCCAAATAGGCCCTAGGGTTTTTCCCACATTGACCACAAATTTAATAATATTTGTTAACATATTATTGAAACACTATATATATAGACTTCTTATAAATTATTTATGTTTAAATAAATAGTCTTTATCATTCCCTCAATTCATGTTTTTAATTAATTAATACTAAATTTAAATATTAATTTTAACTTATTATTCTATTTGAATTTTTTTTTTTTTTTTTTTTTTGAAAGATAAGTATTATTCAATTTTACCTGAGACACTGACCGTGCATCGCACGGCAAGGCAAGAGCTCGCTATGTTTTTATATGTATCCAACGCTGACCATAGATCGCGTTTCTCTTTTCGACACAATCTATCCTTCCTTCCATGGCAAGTGGCGAAAGAGAATTCCAGAACGGCGATTTCCGCCGTCCAAAGCTCGCATCTGTGGTCGAGATCTCTCCCACCCGCCGTCGCCGCCTCTCCGACCGCACGGACCACTCGCCAGAACGAGGTAGGCCTTCTCCTCCCTACTACTCCTCTTCCGACCGCGGCGACATGCTCTACAATTCCGACTCCGACCGCCGTCCTCCCTACAACGGATCTGATCGCCGCCGCCGCGGCGGCTCAGATTCTAACGGATACTCAAATCCTAGAAAAAGCCCTAGATCGAAAACCCTAACCCTAACGAACAATCGATCCGATCGCAGCAGTGATCGGAGGGACCATAGGGCTCCTTTCCTTGATCGTGACGTCCGCCACGGGGCGCGATATTCCGGTTCCAGCGACGACGACGAGGATCTGAAAGGGTTGAGCTTTGAAGAGTATCGAAGGCTTAAACGCCAGAAATTGAGGAAGAAGCTGAAGAAATGTGTATGGAGTGTGACCCCAAGCCCTCCGAGGAGGGAAAGAGAGGATTCGGAGGCGGTGGAGGAAGTACATGAAGCTTCGGATGTGCCCTCAGAGGAGGAGGAGAAGGCTAATTCAAGGAATGAGAGTAAAAATGGTGAAATCAATCGTAACCGTAAAAATGAATCTGAAGAAGAATCGGGGAAAAGTTCGGCCGAAGCAGACACCGAATCGGACTCCGGCACGGAGAGTTCCCCTTCAAGAAGAAGGAACAAAAGGGGGAGAAAGAGTAAGAGGAAGAGTCAGTCTTCACGTTCCAATAGAAGGAGAAGTAGTCGAAAGTCTGCTACAGAGAGTGATTCTGAGGAGAATTCAAGTGCATCTGAGAGTTTAGAATTATCTAGTGATGATGACAGGAAGCGGAGGAGGAGGAGGAGGAGATCGGGACGAAGCCGGCGTAGGCAAGAAATGAAAAGGCGGAGAACGGGGAGGAAGGTAAAGAGGAGTGGTAGTGAGAGCAATGATGAAAGTGAGAAAACTGCGAGTGAGTCTGAAGATCATGATTCCAGTCAATCTTCTG
Source organism: Litsea cubeba (assembly GCA_012931725.1). Classification (NCBI taxonomy): domain Eukaryota; kingdom Viridiplantae; phylum Streptophyta; class Magnoliopsida; order Laurales; family Lauraceae; genus Litsea; species Litsea cubeba. Next base: position 4,640,139 of record CM022945.1, on the reverse strand, counting down.
ATTCAAGACCCAAGAAAAAGAGACAATCCAACCGACCTTCAAGTTCGAAGCCAAGTAAGAAGAAGAAGAGGGTTGAATCGGATAGCAAGAGTTTGAGTGAGAGTTCTTCAGACTCGGGCATCAATGTGAAAAGCAATGTTAAAGCTGATGAAGTGAATAAAGCTGAGATCAATGGCGAAGAACTCATGTTTAAAGAAATGCTTGAATTGCAAAAGAAACCCGCGCTGGACAATGAGCCATTAGTGGGACCTGTGCCTCTGCCCAAGGCTGAGGGCATATTAGCTATGGAGGTGCACTGAGGCCTGGTGAAGGTGATGCTATTGCTCAATATGTGCAACAAGGGAAGCGTATCCCTCGAAGAGGAGAAGTCGGTCTCTCAGCAGAAGAGATTCAGAAATTCGAGACCCTCGGTTATGTGATGAGTGGCAGCAGGCATCAGCGGATGAATGCCATTCGTATCAGGAAAGAAAACCAGGTTTATAGTGCCGAGGATAAGCGTGCATTGGCAATGTTTAACTATGAGGAGAAGTCGAAGCGGGAGCACAAGGTTATGGCTGATCTACAGCGGTTGGTGCAACGTCACATTGGGCAGGATGTTGGTCCTACACATGATCCATTTGCACCAAAAGCCCCTGAGGGTGCTGATCCTTAATCTTCCTGTATGTGTTTGCAATGTCCTTTATGTCGTTTTCTCTTCAGAATTTACTGTATTTCTCCTTCGGTGTTTTCTAGGATAATATATGTTGACAACCTTGGGGGAAATGCATATAATATTTTGAATATAAAGAACTGGACGCGCTTGTTTAACCTTCTCGATAGATGGATATTAATTAGAAAGGTTAGAAAAAAGGATAGATACTTGTGGTGCAAATCTTATGTGCTTTGTATGGACTCTGGGAATGTGGTTGACAAGTGTGTATGTTCTAACTGCTAAGTAGTATCAGTAGCATTTAATATGAGAAATATGTGGTGAAAATTAAATCTACTACGTTAATAATCTGTAAGAGTGATGAGTTGTTTTGCAAGATTACATGGTATTTGTTTTTTCATAGTTCGAAAGTATAATAAACTACTATCATCATGATCTTCCTCCCCTCCTTATCGTCATCAATGTTTGTCTGTTTATTTTTTGCTATTATTGAGTAGCACAGGTGATTCTCTTGGATTCCATTTGGGTTTCCCTTTCTCAACCACCCCCTGCTCTCTCTTCCCCCTCTTCCTCTCCCTCTCTCACCCATGTGAAAATAGGAAAAAAAAAGTTATATAATAATATATATAACTCCCACTTCTCAAAAATGTCCAATACTAACTGCACCAAGTAGGCCTTGTTTATTATATTTCATCAACGAATATGCAGATGGTTATGGATGGGATAAAGTGGATCAGGGCTGCCAAAATATGAACCTGCCCCAAAAAACCCAACAAATAACAAATGATGTCCCATGTTACTTTTTAAACCTGACCTGCCACCCCTAGCTAATGAGTTGTATGAACTTTAAGAATATATTATCTCAGCCTTTGACTGTGGATAGTTGCTTGAAGAATGGACTTGGTTTGGTGAATGAATCAAAGAATGAACTGTGGTTTGCAATTCTCGGTGAATGCTTTTGAAGGTTGTGGGCGATGACGGTCATATGTCTGGGTTGTCGGTTTCATATGTCAGCATAAGAAAGGGCAGGCAATGGTATGATGATAGCAGTCAGGAGTGTCAATGGACAGATTTAGAGGGGATTGTATACCATAGGCTACATCTTCTAGTCAAATATCTCCAAAAAAAAAAAGAAGAGAAAGAAATTAATCTTCCAACTTAAGTAGTAGCTTTGTTTTGAGTTTTAGTTTAGCTATTCGGTAGATAGTTTTTCTCTCTCTTTTAACTTTCGATGTAATAGTCATTACTCAATTGAAAGTGGCATGAGAAGAGGGTGATTGACGTTAGAAGGAGGACATCATTGAAGACCATGGGGAGAAGTAGTTTTTGAGAAAATAGTACATCATTATGTGAAGTAACTGAGAGTAGGATACTGAACAGGGTCAATGGGAAGAGCAGAACTCACATTATGTGAAGTAACTGAGAGTATGGGAATGAATAGGGTCAAGGGGAAGAACAGATCTCACAAAAGGGTTTGTGACGATGAGGATGTGTGGGATGTTTCCTTAGCTAGTCAAACAGGGCCATTTATAACACACAATGAACGAGAGACTATGTTTTTGTTCGTGGCATGTAGTTAGATTTTGTGGACTTAGGTTAAAGGTGGGAGTTATTAAAGTCAATTGTTTCAGAGTAGAACTCTTTTAACCAACGGCCAACCCCATGTTGATGGAATGAGGGCCATGACGTGAGGCTCTATTGATGATGATATGAACTGATTTATACAGGCATTCTCTGTTAAAATGATCATTAATTTCTTCCTAAAGGCGAAAATAGGTTTATGGTGAGGTTTTGGACCTTCAACTAAGTTTGCAGTGCTAATTTATGTTGTCAATTTATGAGAATGTGACCACATCAATACCAACAAGTTCAAACTTGGAAATGCTCAGAGAAAAGTGGTGAGTTGCTTTATTCTCTGTGGTAAGTAACGTAGTGCCACTGTGTTCCTACATTTATATAAAGGAATATGGGCAAGATAACCATTTGAAGATCCTTCATTTTCTACAACAGATTCCACCAACTTATTAAAATTTCTGTGATCTGTTAGCCCCTCGTTCAATTCGACTAATAGCTTTTTCCCCTCCTTCCATCACCGGTACTAGTAGCTAGTTATAGCAGTGGACATGGCATGGACAGGGAGCTATGACTATGTATTCTTGGAAGTCTTGGGCATGTATGCAGAAACAGGCATTACATCTGACTTTTAACTTTTTCCGTTTAAAGCTGTTGATTTGGCATTTATATATATGGCCTGCTTCTGGGGCCTCTTCTTTTGTCCTGATGCTGCTTTATTATTTCTTCATAACTTCTGCATACACCATGTTGATGCACCCGGACATGAGGTCAGTATCAACATTTCTCTGAATTCTGCATCCATTTTCCTTTTCCTATACTACTTTACTTTTGCTGATTTTACTATATACATTGTCATTTGTTCAAGAGTTTCTGCAGTTGGGAGCTTCTGCCATTTCTTCTGATACCCAATAGCTAAGCGTGGATGACCTTGCAGACTAGGTTGCTGAAGTGCTCAATTTCTTTGGGTATGTTCAATCTGGGTAGTATGTCATCTTTGAAGCTATCATAATCAGTGATTTATATTTAGAGGTCACAGCTTTAATTGCAGTGTTTGTATACCTTTATTTCATGTTGGTCTTTTTACATTTTTCCCTTCCTACATTTTCCAATTAAAATCTATGACTTGTTAACTAAGCATCTATTTATTCATAGATGTGCTCGTAATTAAAATCTATGACTTGTTAACTAAGCATCTATTTATTCATAGATGTACTTGTTGATGAACCAAATGTCGTGGTTTATGATAAACTAGGTACAGAGATTTTTCACCTGCCGAATTTTCCACATAACTCTATATGTGGAACTTGTCATCCCCACCAAATTTCCACATCTTCCAACTGCCCATACTTATAAACTTGAGCGGTATGAGCGGTGTGACTTTTGAGGATAGAAACAGCCTACGAAAATGGGGATATTGGCAGGTGGCGCAGCCCGAATCTACGATCGAATCAATAGATCAATCTCCCGAAGGATTGACGAATCCAAGATGGATTCCAGCCACTAGGGCACAAGCAGAAGAATAAAACACTCCATAACTGACAATAAACTCAATCAACTTGATTAATTGGAATAAGCATTCTGTTACAACTTAGGCATGTCCTCTATATATAGGAGTGAATATCTTTTTTATCCATTAAGACTTTCTTAATAATTAAAGAAACCTAATTAAAAGAGGAAACTAAATAACAGCCCAAATCAACTAAACTCCTAATTTAAGGACTTCTAAATAAATCGACTTCTAAATAAATCAAAATCTAAATAAAATTCCTAATTAAATGGATGTCTCCTAATCTAAATAAAACTCCTAATTAAATGGATGTCCCGTTGGGCTTGTAGGTTGGGCCTAAATGGGTTGGCCGACCTATTGTCTGTGGGTAAGAGTCAAGGTGAAAGTTCTCCAAATTAGAGTCATGTGGAAAGTCCCATAGGTGAGAATTCTTCAACGAGACAGTATGGTATCTACCTTGCACATCTTTATTAAACCATTACAACAATACCTTGTGAGTCACATCCTTGTAGTACGGAATTTCTTAGCACTTATTTCCTACCAACCCTGCGTTTCTTAACTTTGGTTTTCTTAAAAGGTAAAAAATCTGGTCAATATTGTTATTGTTCATGCAACTATAACCATCTCTCTCTCTCTTTCTCTCTCTCTCTCTCTCATATTTTTTTGTAAAATCACCGTAACTCTCTCTCTCTCTCTCTCTCTCTCTCTCTCTCTCTCTCTCTCTCTCTCTCTCTCTCTCTCTCTCTCATATTTTTTTGTAAAATCACCTAACTTTTCTAATTTCTTTTGTATGGTTTTCTAATTAGGCTTGAAAAGGTCCTTTCCTTGGGTGTGACTGCATGCGCTTACATCCTTACACTCTTCGCAGTATGTTTAGGCTGAATGTGGAGATTCACTATGGAGTAAATATGAGACATCTGTCTCATCCTGAATAAATATGATGGAAATTCTCATTCTCAATTTTTCCTGCCTTCCCTCAGTCTAATAATGCTTCGATGCTTCACTGACTATGGATCCTCTTAAGCACTTTCAGATGACTAGTGCTGGAGTATATCCAGACTCCCTTATCTGTCCATCTGCATTTATTGCATTGGAGAAACCATTCCACTTCAATCTAATATCACTTGTTTTCTTGTTTCATGACAGACAAAATACAAAGAACGTGTTCTTGGGTTGATACTTGTTTCCCCTCTTTGTAGAGCACCTTTCTGGTCAAAGTGGTTTGTACAACTAGGTTTTGGTCCATATCTTCTTGATTTTGAGAAAACAAATGTGTATTTCACAATCTTTTGGTATTTGATTCAGATTAGAACACTGCATGTTTAGAGGGGTTTTTGTATTGTTTAGGGTTACAAACGGGACGGTTCTGGATCGGAACCATAGTAGTCCCGGACTCGTTTCTAAATAATGGTTTCGAAACCGGTTTTGACTCGAAACTTGTTTTGTTGGTTCCAGACCCGATTCTGATGGGAAAACTTAGATCCGGTTCTAGGTCCACCTAGAGGACTAGAATATAGTTCTAAAATCAATACCATAAAATGACAGGGACCACATCTTTTTGAGGATCGGATTCTGCTGCTCATCAATTTTTACGGTATGATCGTTTTTTTTAACTACATTGGGATTCAAACACATAGTCACAGACACTCATGTCTCTAAAGAACTGAGCTACAACTAGGGACGAAATGCAAAAATTTCAAATATCTTAGGAGTATATTACTTTGGCCCTTAATTGACCTTACAAAACTTGGTATAGCAAAGCTTGGGTTAGCAGATTGAAAACAGAAGAGAAGAATTAGCCAGACAAATGAAATTGAGGACTTTTTATCTTCTTCTTTTTTTCACTACTCATTGATTAAACAGGGGTATACAGACTTAGGTGTACATATATACACCCCTCCTTGTTTTTGCAGGGTGTTGATGAATTTTGAGGACTTGCTGGGAAAAAGGGTTCCAACCAGGGAATATGAAAGAGGTGACAGGTGAATTATATCTGGTGGAGATGTAAATAGACTTCATTTACCAAGATTTGATTTACTAGTATAATGAGCAGGTGATCATTTCTCACTAAAAAGGAGATTATTTAATAGCCATTTTGCATACTTTCATATATTTCTTTAAATTCAGCTGCTTTTACAAGAGATCCCTGTGGAAGTCCTACCAATTAAATTACATGCAAATAAACCACCACAATATACAGAGGGTGGTCTGGTTCTCCGAAGTTTCTACTAAACCAATAATGGAAAGAAAAGCCTATAATTAAAATAAAACAGAGGATGAACAAGTGATTAGTGGATGGAGGTGAATTCAAATTTGAAGTGCTCCAAAGTCTAATCCTTTTAGTCAAACCTACCGTTCTGCTAATCACTTGTTCAAACGATTATATATATATAATATCCCAATGATTGACAATCTAAGTATCTTTAGTTTTCTTTCCTTCTGATTACATTAATGGAGTCACCATCTTGAACACCCAAAGAAAGTAGGCTTTGATTATCTTCCATGATCCTTTGTTTGTGGACGAAAACAGTCACCTTGTGGGAGGCAAATATTGTCCAGCACAAGTTTCCTCAAATCACTAACAGTGTGACCCCCGGTCATGTCAAATGGAAAACTATTTGATCCAATTTTCACCCCAAAGCTCAATCTTTTGGGTGGAGGCATCATCAATTTTGGCTTCAAGGTGGCAATGATTTCAGAATGAGTACTAACCCTGTATTCGCATAAACTCTGATCGTCTCTCATTTCAGTACATTTGTGGAAGAGAGCAATCTCTAGTTCTCGAGGAGCATCAATCCTCTTATGAATTCTCTCTTTTAAGCTGAGCACAGTATCCATCTCTTCTATTTTCAATAAGATTGTCTCTCTTTCCAGTATTCTCACGAATAATTTGAATCTGTTTTCCTCTGAATTAATGGTGAGAGTGATATGTAAATTTTCTTCAACTCCAAAATTTTCAATTTTGGTCGAGTCTTCTAACTCATCATCATCGAAAACTAGAGTTTGTCTGCGCTTTGGAATACCCAAGAGAAGTTCTAACTTTGCCTTTACTTCAAGAACAAGATCCTCGCCATCCACGTTCAGATGAAGCTCACGTTCGTCTGTGACAATGACAATATGCATCCTGTTGCTGTGGGATAACCTGCAACTAAGAAACATCGAATGCAAGAAGTATAAATTAGATAGTCCCATCGGGTTGCAATTTGCAAATGGCAGGGCTGGGCCAGGCCAGGGCACAATGATGCTTAGGGGTGCAACTCGGGTTGGGTCTGAGATTGCCCAACCCTAGTCTGACCCGAATTGTAATGTAGGTAAAGAGATACTTACTTTAGGAAAAGTATCCACTTCATACATGAATATGGTATATATGTTGGAAGTAGGTGGGCCTCATGGATAGATATTCAAAACTTTTTAACCCACTTGATATAGGGATCAAATATCCATAAGGCCAAGGACCCAAGACCAAGATCTGAAACCCTAATCTCATGTATTAAGATTAAACATCCATCAAGAAGATAGATAATTAAACAAGAATAACTAGATCTACTAATTCAAATAGATAATAGATCTATACCTTTGGAGTTTGATTGTGTTCTAATCGAGAACTTAATCTCTAAAGGAGAATGGTGGGATCTCCAAGTAGAAGAAAACTCTAGATCTCTAAAATAGGAAACCAGAGGATATAGAGGAGGAAGAAATAAAGGAACTTAAGAGATTATTGTTGTGTGTGAGATCTCTAAACCTCACCTCTTATTTATATAGTTTATGGCACACCTCCTCTTGGACCAAGATTAGAAGTGTCACTGCTATTCTTAGAAAGTATCTTACTCCTCCTTTCCTTAAGAGTTCTAATGAGATTAGTAACCTTCTCTTATTAGAGCTACCATGAAGACCATCAAGGATTCCTTATAATCTGGCTACAATTAGGAATCTGGACCCCACATCTCATGTGAACTCTGGATCCATAATTAATTGCAAATAAGTCCACTAACCAAGATTAAAAGTCTCACTACTATTCTTAGTAAGTATCATACTCCTCCTTTCCTTAAGAGTTCTAATGAGATTAGTAACATTCTCTTATTAGGGCAATAGCATGGAGACCACTAGGGATTCTTAAAATCTGGCTCTAACTAGGAATCCAGACCCAACATCTCATGTGAACTTTGGATTTACAGTTAATTGCAAATAAGTCCACTAATTAAATGCAACAACTAAATTAGATCCATCTCTTATTATCCTTGTGACCCAATTAATCACAATAATCATTAGTACCATCTAATTAACTCTTAATTGAGATGGGTGCGCACTCACTAATGATAAAATTCATTAATTGGCACATGGGGATATTTGTAAGGATAGATTCCATCTTAAAAATTATTTGTTCCCACAGCCCTACTACCACGTACCCAAGACATCGAGGTGTTGACCTACAATTGGCCTCACTCATTGATGACTCAAAGTAAATGTATAGTAGAAACTTGAGTCCATTAATCTCTCAAGATTAAGAGCTTATTGCTTGGAAATTATAAAAGCAGTCCTTTAATCAAAGACAAATTTGTACAAGGTGTTACTCATGGTCCTTCAGTACATTGAATGTACCAGCACAACAATCCAGAGTCTTACACTCTGATGATCGAGACATATTACACTATCTCATAGTGATCACAGTTCTGCAACCTTATCAAATGAAATGCTCAATCTCATCACTGGCTGTGAATCAATTTAAGTATAAGATTTTTTATCTATGTCTCATGTATGTGGATCACATCTAATATACTTGTAGGCTTAATTTAAGTATAAGATTTTTTATCTATGTTTCATATATGTGGATCACACCTAAAATACTTGTAGGCTTCAGTTCATCTCATGAACCATCATGTCATTTTGTATTGATCATATGCAAACAAAGAATAAAATACCATTCATCTCATGAATAAAGCATGAAAATATAAATTAATTAATGAAATAAATCAATTTATTCGTATTATCCACTAGATTGGGGTCATTCAATCTAACAATATAGGTATTGAATTATACATTATACATGCATGCATTTTAAGATAAATCTGGTACCAAGCTCAAACTTGGGTGCCTGGGTTTTAGACCCGAACCCTCGAATTCCATATAGGTATCAAGATTCAGTCCTGAGACTGACCCAAACCTCGAAAAGTCCAACCTAAGTTTTTACTTTTGGTTGGGTCTCTCACCCCTGCTGATGCTTGTCCAAAATCAGCTCGTTTAGTTATAGGGCAACATATTTTGGCCCAGATCGAGCACATGGGCCTGATTGTCAGGACAAGGCCCTGGCCATTCATATGGATAAGGGCACAAAAGGCAAATTGCAGTTAGAAATGGAGCGTTGGCCAGGCCAACTAATCAGGCCTTTCAAGGGAAATTGGCACACCAGATTTTTTACTTGAAGGGCCATGCTCAAGGTTATGGACCTGCTTGGGTTGGTCCAACTTTTGATTACCTGTTTGTCAGTATTGAATAGTATATTGAACTAAATGCATCCCAATCTCTTGATGGTGGCCTCCCAGTAGACTGCATCCCCACCGTTCGATTGGATGTGGGTCAAGTGGGAGTCTTCCATGTAGACAAGATGGAGAAATAGGAGGAGATGAAGAATAAGACATTAGGAGATATTCTGACGAGCGACGCATGGTGATGCTATCGTCGCTCATAAAAAAGTATAAAAATTTGGCGAGAGGACCTCATTAGTGCTACACAATTTACGAGGACCTTTCGCGATAAATGGCTGAATTTTGAAATTTTTCGAGTAAAATAAATTTGATCTACGTAATAAATGGTGTGGAATGTAAATAACTTATTAAAATGAGATGATTCGGCTGAGTCTTGTCAAAACGAAATGATCCAAGATAGTCAAGAGTCGACTCGGAGAGTTTTCCAACCCTATTAAATATCCAACAAAACCAATTGCCTTTTTTTTTTTTTTTAATCCGGTCCCAAAGCCCAAAGGCAGCGTAGGATCTAATTTTAAAAAGGAGGGTCAAGCTTGGCAAGACTCCCGTTGTCCGGTTTTACATATTCATTTATATAATGTAATATATATCATATACTATATAAATGATGGCCCCCCTCTAGTAAACACTTGAGCTCACCTTATGATAAGCTCACTGCTCACTTCCTTGTGGGGCCTGATCTTCCTAACCACTTGATCAGTATTCACAAATTTTCACTCTAAAATGAGTGCACAGTCAGTCCGGTCCAAGCCCATGGATCAATCCCAAGGCACCTATATGAGACTTCTAAGGTGCCAATGCCATTGATCCACCAGTACAGTGACACGACCATGCTAAGTTTAATGGTTTTAAAAAGAACTATTATTTAGAATTTCAATCAAAAGGTTAGTAACGCTTGGATGTGTGTCAAATCTAAACTAGTGCCAATTCGTGTTTGGGGTGCGGGGGGAATCATAATCTATACCACACACCGAATAGGGGGATCTACATAGCATCTCTGATGAGAGACAATATACATTTTGTCCATTTTATACATCCTTGTGACAGGCCCATCATATGTATTTTAATTGTGCAGTCCAGTTTCACACAAACCAACAAGCCTATCTGAATCAATTTCTCCACGCATACAAACAAGTCCATTTGATTCTAAATATCTTTGTACTCCAATTCTATGTGAACGAACAAGCCCATTCAAATCAAAACTTTCTTTATGTATTTCAATTCCATGCAAAACAGCCGTACGATTCTATTTGAACAAATAGACCTATTTAATAATTAATTCCAATATATTTAAGTCCAAACGAACTAGCCGACTTGACAATGAATTTTCATCTATCTAGTTCCATGCAAACAAATTACCCATTGAATAAAAATTATAGTTGTCAATTTCATTTCGGTGACCATTACAGTCTAGCCTCCAAAATGAAATGTTTCGACATTTTGGCAAAACTTTTCAGATAAACATTTTGAAAAAATACAATACACAAATATGTATATATATTATAGAGGTTTTTACTGAAAAATACCCGGTATTTGGACGTCACACTTGGTAGTGCATCAGAATATTTTCCATACAGTATCATTCCTCCCGCCTCTTTTATTTTTTAGTATTTCTTGGGAGTGACGATAGCATCGTTAGAAGGAGAAATTAAGTGACGTTATCGTCACTCATCGTTATATAAACCCACCATCTTTCCCCTTCTCTTCCCTCCCTCTTTTTCCTTCGTCCCTTTTCTTTGATGGTGATGGAAGGTGGCTGGGTTGTTGCTGTGGGTTATGATTGGAGTGCTAGGGAGGTTGGAAGGAAGAGATTGGATTCGAAGGAGAGATGACGACGCCAAAGGAGAGGAGTAGGGAGGAGGGAGGTGGCGTAGGAGGCGGCGGAGAGAGGAAGGGAGGGCGGAGGGAGAGGGACAGGTGGCCGGAGGTTGTGGTAGATCTTTGTCTCCGAAGAGAAGCCGTTGTTGTTTGCATCTACGGAGGAAGAAGAAGATGAAGAAGGAATGTTGGAGTTAGAGTTTGGATTTTGTTCTACCATTTCAAGAGTCCAGGTACTAGTGACTGAAACAAGTGGAGCTCAACATAAAATTTATAATTGCAGCATGATTTGGCTCCAGATCTCATCTCGTGGACAAATGCAAATGCTATTATTATAAGTTTATGACGACGCATGGCATGACGACAATGTTAGCATGAACATGAATTAGATTCTAGGCTTCCCCTTTCGATTCACGGAATGTGATCTGGGACACGATGGGAGTTTGCGTGCCTCGGTATGCAAGAGATCACCCCAAAATCTCCAAACTTGAAAAGAAGAAGAGAAAGAGGAGTGGTGTGGATAAGAAAAGAATGGGGAAAAGTGTGAGGGTGGAAGATGAAGAAAGAGGTTGATAAGAAAATGAAGTCACTAATTCTGCAGGGTCTCGTGTGGCATTGAGGACCAGATCGAGAAAGGGGTTGGAGAAAGAGGTTGAGAACCTTGTTCCTGTTTGTTTGGAAGAGACGAAGAGTGATGCTAGCGTCACTAATTTCCACATTGAGCGACGCTAGCGTCCCTCAATTCATATTGGAAAAAAAAAGGGGGTCTAACGGACCGCGTTTGTGTACTGCTATTTCCGAGGCACTAATTCGTGCAACAGCCAAATAGTGGGAGTTTTCGAGTAAAATCCTCTATATTTTATGTAAAAAATAAAATAAATATAAAGGAAATAAAATAAATATAAAGGGGGCAATTGAAAATGGCAAGAAGAATGTTTAGAAGAAATATGAGGGGCAAATTGAAAAGATTAAAAAGTGTTATTATTGTTTGAAAAAATATTAAGTCTCCATCATTAATTGCTAATTAGAGGAGTTCTTTATAAATTTTTTTATAAAAATCTCAATATATATCATTTATTTTATATATTAATAAGCAAAGGGCCAGTCTGGGCCCTCTTTGGCTGGCTAAATTAAGCCCTAGCTTGACCCTCAAGATTACAGACTTTTCAAAATTGGGCTCTCGATTTGAGGGCTTTTGCTTGCTGAGTGGGGCCCATCATCAAAGTGCCGGATTGAAGGCCATAGTTACAAGGCTTTTCTAGTCAAGTCCCAAAGGCCCCGTGATTTTATGTAAAAATCTCCAACGATGAATAGCATTGCTTAGCATCCGGCTTACAGTGGCATATAAAAAAAAAACTTTCTTGCGGCTCTAGCCTAGGGTAAATGCATAGGTAGTGTAGGTTCATTGAGGGCTTTGGCCCAACCTAGCCCGCATATGTAGGGGGAAGGTATTGGCAGACCATAGCATGGCCTGGCCTAGCCCTTTGACAGCCCTACTAGTGGACATCCCTAATTATAGATTAATTGTACTCAAGTTTATAGTAATCGCTCACGGTGCGAATTTCAAAAAATAACATACATTGATAAATTCATTCAATGGCAGAGTTATGAGATCAAACAAAATCAGTCGTTAGACTTGATTGAGGCAAGCGAACTGAAGCAAATGTTATGGCCTCTGCCACTAAATTGATTTGATCATTAGCGTGTGATCAGCTCATATGGGTCAATACGAGAGTCCAACATATGCAGCAGCATCCCCATAGTAAAGGGAGTGAGAAATTTTAATAGCAAGATCAAATAGAAATGGATGGTATGAGCATACTGTTGAAAATTCTTCCACCCATCTCCACACCCACCAAATAAAAATGTATCCAAGAATACCCCCATACCAGGTACTTATCCATTCTCTCTCCCTCTAATGTATAAAGCATGCAAAAGGGAGTGATGTGAATTCATAAGTAGCTACTATTCTTTGCTCTTCCTTGTTTTATCGTAATTGCAAGGAGAGTAATAGCCTAGGTAGCTATGATGCACGAATACTTCAAAATGGGCAATGTATCGTGTCGTATCGCATCCGATACTTCCCTTTTTATATGTAAAATCCGTGTCCCCGCCGTGTCTATGGCGTGTCCTTGGCGTGTCCACACCGTGTCTGGGCATCATAGCTAGGCAGATGCCTTAGAGGCACACAGACCTTTGGGTCCTACTTCGTATGAACAGGCGTAGGTCTTGCAATCCAACAATCATGCCATCACACTTAAGGGGTACTATTTACATTGAACTTGTAATGATTGCTTGCTTTTAACCATGGTTTTAACACCAGCTTGACACTAATTAAGAAGTAGACAGTACTAAAGAGAGAAATATTTATAGATGAAAGAGAGCACTCCAACATTATTCACATAAATGCTAATGTGTTTTTACTTCTTCAGGATACCTTAAACCTTGGAAGGAGTTGTCTCATTTCCTCCATAGTCAGCTGCAAGTACCTGACCATAGTCACCTTTGGGATCATCCTCGTCCAAGTAGTCAGCTCTGGCGTTAAGTGTCAGCATTTGGCAGACCAACCAGAAGAGGGATGCATCGAGGGCTAGGAAGGCCGCACCGCCAAAGAGGCCTGTTTTAGCAGTAGGGCAAGCTGTTTCAAGGTTGTGGTGAACATTTCGGGAACGGTGAAGGCCTTCAGTTATCGTAGCCCACATCATCATTGCCTCCGCCAGCACAGACACACCTCTGATATGAGAGAGAGAGAGGTTATCAATACCATACATTTATGTTACACGAATACATGCAAGCAATATAAATGTTATAGAGCATTCCATCCCGTGACATGTTGCATTCTAAGTCCGGCATGTGCAGACAGCGAAAGGAGAACAGGGAAATCTCATTTCTAAGAAAGTTCCCCATCTCAAAACACTTTCAGCACTTTATTTTCTTGTACACCTTTGCCATTATGAACTAATGCTTTAAAGAACAATATAGACCATGATATATGGAGAGAGGAAACCAAGCCAGCAGATCCCTCAGGCAGAAACCAAGGATTCCCATTCTCTAACTGCCAGAAACAGTTTTAGAACACTCCATTCCTTTGTAAACCAGTTATCCCTTCGCATCCAATAAATAGATTAAAGGGTATTCATTCTACCTGCATTCTTCTCTCATGGCATATCCATGTAATTTACTATATTTACATAATCTCTAAACATCTTAAACAGCTCACATATGATGCGTCAAATAGTTGAAAGTTCAAGAAACTAGGAGAGATAGGAGGCCAATTAAGACCTTGAATTCAGTAGTGAGGAAAAAGTTAGATTTTTAGGGCCTGCTTGTTTGCATAACATAGGAACTGAATACATTGGAATTCTTTTCTTTTCTTTACCCTTTTCTTTTAATGGTGACACAGAGAAATCCCTGCCATAAGAAGTTAAAAATGAAGAACCAAGGTGAATATACAAAAATGACCATCCAATAACCTCTCCTTTAATGGAAAGTGAATCAAAGGAATATGGGAAATGAATACCCAGTCCTCACCCTAGGAATTAAAATCCTTTGAAAGTCATGGTCCCATTTACATTGCCATCTTATATCTTTCACCCCTTGCCTCATATCATTCACACTTCACCTCTAATAATCCTTTGGTGGAGCTCATTTGACCATGAATTCCTATGCATTCAAACTCTATATGCTAATGCAAACAAATAGGGCCTTGAAGTTATGAAAGATTTAAGTGTACGATGATGGTGACATCAACCTCTAGTAACTTTAGTTCTTTCTTCTTTGTTGCTAGAGCATTTTGGTTCACTTTCATCAGAATTGCTCTTTTGTGTTTTACTTTTTTAACACACAAACAAAAGAAAACCCTTCACACAAAAGAAAGACACCATTTTTGTGTACCACAAATAAAGACAGACATGCTAATGGCTTGTTTGTGTTTGTCTTTTTTTTTAATTTGAATTAGAACATATTAGCCGACGGGATGAGTCTAAGATGATCATGATGACGATGATGATCTCTAAACATTTTGCTTTGGAATTTTCATTAACTCAATCAAGTCAAGCTTGAAAGTCAATTCTTGCGAATACATAATCATTGTTGATCTTCTAAACACTCTTTCAAATATTCAAGGACTTCAAATTATATAAAGAAAAGTTTAATTAGTTAGAATATGGAGGTAATCGAGTCAGTTAAACCTTAGCTACAATATATACTAGAGTACAAAAGAGGAGGGCACTTACATAGCAACAACGAAGAACACTGCCAAGGTAGTGCTACGAAACAAGCCTTCGGTGGGAACAGATTTGCCATTGTAAGGGTGGAACACAGAGACCAATCCAAGAATGACACAAAAAAAGAGAAAAATGACAGATAAGCTTCCCAATGCAATGGTCGGATCAGCTGGATATTTGCATATCACGACATACTGTCCAACAATTGGGGTTCCAGATGCAGGCTGCATTCACCAAGATGATCAGAGGCACCCAAAAACACAGAAGTTACAAAGACATTAATAAAAGTTGTTTTAAATCAAAACTATGTACTCAGTTAACCAAAGTCAAAGAAATCTCAAGCCAAGTATTTGAGACTGCCAAGTATCCACTTATGACCTATAATTTATAAATAGAATGTTCCCCTTTTTTTGTCCTTCAGCTGTTGCAAAAATCGGCCTAGGCGGCCGCCTAGGCGGCGCCTAGGCGCTAGTCGGCGGTCACCGCCTAGGCGCCGCCTAGGCGCTAGGCGGAGATTAATCGGACTAGGAGGGGATTAATCGGGCTAGGAGGGGATTAATCGGGAATTAATCCCTAGTCCATGCCCACCGCCTAGCGTCCGCCTAGCGATTTTTACAACATTGCCTTCAGTTCCTTTGTTAACATTGTCTCATCCTTGCAAGTATCATTAATGGGGCCGTTGCCTCTGGTTCCTTTTGTTGATAGGTTTCTCCAATCTCCATTTTGAAGAAATGCAAGTCAGTGATCAACATGGGTTTGCATCTCCACTATTAATTTTGTGTGTGATAGCTATGTTACTACTTGCATCTCCACTATTAACATTGTCTCATCCTTGCAAGTATTATTAATGGGGCCATTGCCTCTGGTTCCTTTTGTTGATAGGTTTCTCCAATCTCCATTTTGAAGAAATGCAAGTCAGTGATCAACATGGGTTTGCATCTCCACTATTAATTTTGTGTGTGATAGCTATGTAACTACTTGCTGTCAATTTGACCTTGTAAAGCCTTATTAGACTGTAATAATCTTGCAAATACACAGATGTATAAGCATGTTGGATACCCATGTGAACCTCAAATGAATTAAGTATCTCTTAAAGAAAAAGTCCAATTTTTCTTTCTAAATCATGGTTGAGTTGGGATCTTGATGGGTGAGAATTAAGATTTTTTGAGCAACAAGCAAAATTGAGCACAAAGGCCTCCTCTCGAAGAAGTAAACATAGACTGATAGACAGGCCTTAGAGGAGGGTAACCTGCCCAAGATGCAAGTTGCAATTATAGGTGTGACCAGACCAACATGAAGGTTGTTGTTTCAGTAGATAAGGTTGGAAGTCCACTCTCACGACAAGGAAAGAAGCCACCAATGGCAGAGCCACAACCATCTGTCACCATACCATTTCCTAACCATGTTCATAGAAAGGATGACCTTCCCATGGAGATCCACATGTCCAAATCTCTCAATCATGCCAAAACAACAGGAAGCTAGTATTCATCAGAATTTCTCATCCTTTGTGGTGCAGTGCCACCCTGGCATGGTTACTTCAAGAAGTGCACATAGACAACCATAATGATTCCTCTATGGTTATGCCCACTATTCAAGCACAAAACCCTCATCCTTTTGGCTCTGAGGAGCAGCAATCTATCCATTGGATGAACCAAAATTTGGTAATATCCAGAGATGGAAATCACTTCTGGACCATTCACAGTTTGCAACAGTTGCCCAACAATGGCATATGGTAATGAGCTCTATCAATCTCATGCTCATGAACTTTTTAGTTTTTACACATAAGTGTGAGCACGCACATTGGTTCCTTCTGCTGAGAGGCATGAGGTAACAACTTTAGCACCAGATGGGACCAGCCTGTAATCAATCATACACCTCACACTTGCTAACCCCCATGGATCCGCACTGAACTTGAATTGACACTACTGTTACTTATACTCCCCATTGGAAAGAATTTCATAAAAAGTGTAACTCAATAGACTGTTAAACTTTTAAGGCCCCTAACAATGGTTAGATGATATGATTGAGATGCTTTTTTGCCAAAAAATATCATATCCACAGTAATACCTTTCCATCACACTATCTCCCTATTATTGGAAAGCATCCAGGTGGGTCCCAAAAGGGGCTTAGATTTTTACCATGAGACCTCTCGATGGAAGGAAACCGTGTGTTTTTATTGAAGTAAGGCCTGTTTCTTTCTCTGCCTTATTGTTCGCTACCAACCGAGTACCTACCGAAGGGTGAGATATGATATCAATTGCCTATGAACATTGAAATTTTCTAACTTTTTATCTACGTGTATATACTATGCTATCACAGGAGTGTTCAGGATGTCGCTCTTTCCCACAGGATCCAAAAGGCAGTGAAAATAGCATTAAGTGGGCATGATGTAAAGGCATAAATAATGGAATCATGTTTTTTTTCTTTTTTTATCTTTTGATTGGTAACATGACTTTAAAGTTTAAACAACAACCTTTTTTCTTTTTCTTTTTGGCTATGATAATGAGCACCTTCCAACTGTGCCATAGGCTCTTTTCATTATAGAATCATTTCTGGAAGCACATCTTTCTTCAAAATTTTCTTAATTGGTTGAGATATACTACCTTTTTATTTTCAGCAATTACACCAAGTATAAAAGCCACCACACCAAAAAATGCCACGGCAAGGGAAATCTGTGCAGTTCGACTCACAGCCATTGCTCCAACAAATTAGCACTGCAATCTGAAGACAGAGCCTCTGCAACAAAACACACACAAGAATATTCAGTCAGGGACATAATCTATAGCATATTTTCCCTTCAAATTCAATTCCACCAAAAACACCAAAAACCCATATCATTTAACTTCCACGCACATGGTGCATTGGTAAAGGCATATCTTCCCAAGGGGAAACCTTGGGGTTCGATCACTGCTCACCCAGTGGCAGCCCCCTTGAGAAATAATAATACTGAAAATCTGGCACTACTTAAAAGTCATCTCTACTTCCCACACTTTTGGGCCATTTTCAAAGGTGAAGTGATTGACCCAAGATGAAATTCTTCAAAGATAAAAATCCTAATAAGAAAAGTACCAATCAAGTACATCTATGATCAACCAAACTTTTGGATACAAGATTATACAATAAACTTCATGAGGCCAGACTTAAAACCATACAGAGTCAACCCAAACCCAACCTGACTATAACCCATACAACCACAGCACGACCTGATCAACCCTAATTTCTAAAACCCCACCTCAAACATCCCTTCCCCACACTAGAACCACTAAACCCCCACATCAGCAGAAGCCCCAAATCAGAAAACTCAGAATTCCCACACTATAAAAATAAAAAAAATAAAAAATAAAAAAATTCCCCAAAAACCCCAAACCAAATCAGAAGCCCACAAATTCCCACCCCAAAAGAATCCCTAAACTCACATAAATCAGTACTGGAAATCTCTGGTTTCAATTTTCAAACACCCCAAAAAAAAAAAAAAAAAAAAAAAAAAAAAAAAAAACGTAATCAAAGTACTTGCCATCTTAATCTCCTAACAAAGCAATTATTAATTAACACCAAATCCAAATACAGATATTTTAAAACCAAAACCCAAAAATCCAGAAATTCTCAGATACATTAATCCAAATCTCAGATCCACAACCAAAAATGAAAATATAAACAAATGTATCAGATCTAATCACATGGAGGAAAAGGAAATCAATAGCTTTGTATGTGAGAAAGAAAGAAAAAGAAGAAGAAGAAGAAGATACCTTTAGAACAGAGGAAGGAGAGCAGGGGGCAGAGCAGGGTAGGGAGGAAGAAATGGGGGTTTTAATAGGATCACAAAAGATTCATGCCAACTAATTGAATTCCAAATGTGAACAGAGGACTCCAGCGTCGTTACGGGTACGACGACCGGGTGTTTATATATAGATAGGGAAGTTGACATGTAGGTGGGTCCCACTCATCATATACATATGTACAAATATAAAGGCTGGTATCGGGCAGCTTGGATTCAGGATTCTGTTCAGCCAGCTGGTAAATGGAGGAGGAAAGGTGACCGGTACGCTGCTCCATCTTTTTGTTATTTGGGGTTAGTTTTAGAAAGGTCACCGGTAGGCAGCTTCTACTTTGTTAGGTGGATTTCAAACGGGTATCCTCCTACTCCTGTTGTTCCAAAGGCTCCGAGTACATGTGGCTATCTAACCTATTTCTTATTTAGATTTTAGAGAAATGTGAATTTCGATCCGGAATGTTTTGACCCAAGTTAACATATGGTTTGGCCGAAAATTTTCGTTTTAGTTAGATGGCATAATTTTTCGATTTGACTTTCGATCAATTTCGGCCAAAAACATGGATTTTGGTTGAAATTGGTTGAAATGGCCGAAATTTTCGAAATGACTAAAATGTTTTGAGGAATGCTTTCTAGCTTCGGTTTTAAAAAGGATAAATTTTATTGTTATGAAAATCTTGTTTAAGTTTTTATTATGGTAAGGGTGTGCTTAAATTTTATACTTATATGTTATTATATTGTTTTATCATAATGAATAAATGCATAAATTATATTTAATATTTTATTCTTTGTTTCTTCTAGTATATATGTTTATTTTGATTTTATCTTTTTTTTCCAAAATGTAACTCCAAAATGCATCAAAATTCTAAATCAGTCGAAAATCTTCATTTTGAGGGCTAGAACAAACATTTTTTTTTTATTGTGTAGGTTTTGAGGGGTTCTAAATAATATGTTGAGAAATGTTCTCCTACAAGCTATAGCATATGCAATCCAGCTTTGTTAGGCCCACATTTGATAAGTACAAGCCCTTTCACACTCTCATCCTCCCATGACCTGACAACATGCCCAATTTCACTTTCATCAAACATTTATCCATTGTTACTTTGTTAGATTGAATCTCAAAAAATCTATAATTAAAAGGCCACCGGACATCAATGGCAAGTATGATCTGATGGGGGTTTTTTTTTTTTTTTTCACCCTTATGTTAAGAGGCCTTTTTCATGTACCCCACCCCTACTAATAATAAAGCATCTAAATGGGCCCCACAAGATATATGCAGTCTACTCAGGAGAACACTGCCCAAACAAATTATATGTATATTTGATAATCTACTTAGCTTTAATCCTATGTAATTTAATCAACCCATTTGTATATTTAAAAAGAAAAGGTTTGAAGCTGTTTTGTATGATTATACTAATGCACTGGACAGCTTGTTTCAAAACCAGACTTTTGTCTCTTTTTCTTTTCTTTTCTTTTTTTTTTTTTAAGTTGATGTTGAATGGGAACATAGGTTCCATGTCAAATTTGAAACTAGATCTATAAAAATGAATCTGGGTTCAGATCTACCATATTTCTGCCTTCAATCTGACGCATTTGCATCTTTAATTAGATTCTTGCAATCAGGATCCCACTTACATGAGGTTTGGGGTTAGGGTTTAAGAGTGGAAAACTGGTCAGGCCCAGTGTGACCGGACCAAATCAATTCAGGCTTGTGAATAGGTTGAACTTGGAGAATGGCCCAAAGGTCTAGGTCCTTGCTTACATCCAACCCATTTGTTTATAAGGCGAAATCTATTCCACCCACCATAAAAGTGCAAGTTAAGACTTCTTGACTCACTTCTAGACATGTCAATCCAGCCCTTTGGCAAATATGCCTCACAAAAAAAAAAAAAAAAAAAAAAACAATCTATTGGTAAGCCCAATGGGAACTGATAATCAAACAAATTCAATTGATTTCTTGTAAAACACTATTAAAGTACTCAAAAAAGAACAAACATAATAAATGCTGAAGTATAAATATATTAAAAACTAAAAATAGAAAAGATAAATCTAAGGCCGATTTCACCTAATTAAAAATAATTTCAAAATAAAATCAAGTTATATGTTTTGATCATTTTTCTATTAATATTCTCAATCATTAGAATCCTTATGTATAGTAGACATACATATTTGGGAGTCATTTGCCTTTTACGCAATGGGGTATGTAACTTTTTTAATATGCAAATGTTACATACTTGATACATATTATCATGTTTGTCATAAAAACATCATTTGCACATGAGGAAATGAGTACATCCAACTATCTTAATTGCCTTTGGACTTTTTTTGAACTTTTTTTTCTCAATTTTTTAAAAAGGCATGAAGACTTAAGATATGAAGATTCGATGTTTATCATTTGTATAAGAACATTGAAAGGTTCTGATCATTAATAGTGGGCCCATAAAAAGTGTGAAAAATTAGATTTGAAGTTAGAAAAAAATATTAAAATATTTTTCTCTAAAACTAGGGGCATTCGGCGAGAGGTCCCTGAACATGTCACTTTATGGCTTTAGATCCACAAAAAAAAGTCATAGAGGCAAAGGTCCCTCCCACACTTTCTCATACCTGAAATGTCTAGTTTACCCTTTCTTTAAATCATAACCCATGATTGGTGGGATATCCCATTAATAATGGCCAACTAACATTTAATTGCCCACGATTAATGGAATCCCCAGATTTTCAAATAATTTCTAAAAACAAACAAATAAATTTCAAAATAACGAAAATAAATTTTAAAAAATAAAATAATTTCAAAAAAATGCAATAAGTTTTAAAAAAAGCAATATATAATCAAATAACGCAAATAAATTTAAAAAGATGCAAATAAGTTTCAAAATATTCAAATAAATTTCAGAAAATATAAATAAATTTCAAAAGACTCAAATAAATCTCAAAAGATCGAAATAAAATTTCAAAAAATACAAATAAATTTAAAATAACGAAAATAAATTTTAAAAAATACAATATTTTCAAAAAAATGCAATAAATTTGAAAAGATACAAATAAATTTCAAAAGACGCAAATAAACTTAAAAAATGCATATAGATTTCCAAAAAATGTCAATAAATTTGCTAAAAAACTCAAATAAATTTTGAAAAAAACTCATACAAATTTACCGAAAATACAAAGAAGTATGACAGAAAACAGATAAATTTGAACAACACTCGGATAAATTTGACAATAACTAAGATAAATTTGAACAAAACTCAGATAAATTTACCAAAAATTCAGATAAATTTTGAAAAAAACTCAGATAGATTTACCAAAAACACAAAGAAATATGAAAAAAAAAAAACAGATAACTTTGAACAACACTCATATAAATATGAAAAAAAACAGATAACTTTGAACAACACTCAGATAATATGAAAAAAAAACAGATAACTTTGAACAACACTCAGATAAATATGACAGAAAACAGATAAATTTGAACAACACTCAGATAAATTTGACATAAAACAGATAAATTTGACAAAAGCTTAGATAAATTTGACAAAAGAGATAAACAGAGCCAAAGAGCGATCACCGGGGAGACGTCAGTCCTCCACGAAATTCCCCTCTCATCCGTTTATCCATCTCTATCCCTTCTTGTCACCACCTCTGTCGACACCACGCCATTTACATCTTCCATCTCCACTACAGAAAAGTAAAAAAAAAAAAAAAAAATTCAGACCATCATCACTACCCACCCACCATTCTTCTGCTTCTGGACTCAGAACCGGGCTGAAGACGAGTCCGGATGCCTCTGAAACTCCCTAAACAATTCTGGCCGTCCAATTGGTCAAATCTGTCTTTGACCGTACTGTTCGCTGACGTGTCGCTGACGTCAGCAGCAGCTGGAATGGGCTTCTCCTGCGCGGACTGGGCCAGGTCAGACCTGACCTGGACTGGGCTTGCACTGCAGGCTGGGCCTTCTGGAACGAGCAGGTCGGACTTGACCCGAACTGACCTGCGCAGAACTTGGCCCAACTGGAGTCTCCTTCTCCTTCTTCGGTTCTGTGACAGAACCAGCGACAGGGCAGGATGCTGCCCTGTCTTCTTCTTCTCCGGTGGCGACGACAGAGGGCGTCCGGAGTGGCTAGAAGACGGCGACGAATCACCACCAACGATGGCAGCAACTGGCAGTGGCCGGCAGTCCTTCTCCGGTCAAGTTCCAGTGAAGATGACGACGGGCGGCAACAGATTCAAATCACAGAAACAGCGACGCTCGGACGACGAGGGCGGCAGCAGCGGTGGGGACGCCGGAGTAGCGACGGCAGCAGCAGGTTCTGCACGTTAAAGGCACGGCGGCAGCGGGGATCTTCTCCAGCGAATGGGCGGCCGGACCAGTTCCTCTGTTCTTCTTCCGGCGGCGGCAGTCAGCGACTGCAATTCGTCTTCTTCGGTTCGGTGAAGACGGTGATCTGCAACTGAGCAAACAACGATCTTCTCTGCAAATCCGGCGTGCAGACGATGATCCTCTACTCTGTTTCCTCTGCGCAGCGACAGCCAAAAAAACCACACAAACAGTGCGGCCCACCTTGATCTCACCGATCTAGCGAGATCCACTTCTGCGAGAGGTTCTTGAGATCGACTACACAGTCGCATAGGGCGGCGGCCGCGAGGGGGTTGGAGGAGCTGATGGCGCTGCGGTAGAGGGATCAGTTGTTGCTTCTCGGTTCTGGTTGCAGAACACGAAACCAGAAGCAGAAGACGATTTGGGTTTAGTTCCAGGTGGGAACGACGAACGCCTTGGAGGATCCATTGGAGAAGATCGAAGCAGATGGAGATGGAGATGGAGATGATTTAATTTAAGAACGAGGGAGAATACAAGATTTGAAAATTTAAATTTTAAAATTTTATGCCTAAAATGGTTGAAAGGGCAAATTAGTCTTGAAAAATGAGATCATGTGGACACAGGGACCTATGGCTACAAATAGTCTAGCTGGGTGGACTAGAGGCCTTAATAAGTTTTTGCTTGGACTGGAGGCTGGAAACAGTCCACTATAGGGACCTTTCGCTAATTTTCTCTAAAACTAAACACCACGATTTCACAGACCACCAAAAAGATGAACAAGTAGCAGTGGGCTACTATTTTGTCTTCTTTTCGGTTTCCTTAACTCCTTGTTATAACAAATTCCTTATTAGCTCTTTTCGCCCTTTTACTCATTTGGGGGTGTTTCTAGGCCAAGTTGGCTGATTAAGTTTGTGAATGCCCAATTTATTTATTTATCAGCCCAAAAATTAGGTTAATATCCAAGACACGGCCTTTAAATTATGCTTTGGCTAACCAATTTGGATGCCTTCTTGTATTAAGTTGGGCCAATGCACAGTGAGCTTAGGCTAACCCAACCCATTTGCTCTCGGCATTCACATATATGCATGCACCCTTTTAAGGGACTTCACTTGCATTTTAACTATTAGTTACGAGCATTGTTTGAAAACTATCCGAGTTGACTATTGACTCTCCCGTCATCTTATTTTAACAAAGGTCCGAGTAAAAAATAGGAGAAACTCGGCTGAGTCATCTAATTTTAATAAGTTGTTGGTATTCCGAACCATTTAATAGATAGATTTAGTTTTAAACAATTAAAATTTATTTGTAAGTAATTATACATGACGTTTGGAGTTAGTAATGTAAAAAATGATGAATATTGGAATGCAATTTGAAAGGTATATTTGATCTTTTACATTTGGTATTTGGACTAACAAATTATGTAATATGCAATTTTTTTTTAATTTTCCTTATTGTAGTACTTTTCTTGCATATACAACTTATTAATTTGAATTGATTATTACGAATGTAGGTAAATAAATGTATTTTTATATTTTGTGAGTAATGGACTCATTTTTAACCATTCTTGAGATTATTTATATATATATAAAAAAAAGACCCTCCGAGTCGAGTTCGAGTCACGAGTTTTCCAACCTTGGTTACAAGCATTGTCATCATAGCCCAATTCTAGCTTGACATTAACACTGTTTTGAAGTTGATCCCATCAGTTAATGGGTTTCCATCAGTTGATCCCATCAGTTAATGAACCATGACCTTGGTTAACCCAAAAGATTTTCCCATCAGTTAATGGGTTAGGTCCAATCAAATATTGACTCCTACTTGTGTGGATGTGAATTAAGGGATTTATTCGAGTCAATTCCAGTTAGAACCCGGAACTACTTAGTACTTGCACAATTTTATTATTTTATTAAAAAAATTTTCACTCTAATCAAAATTACTTTCTAACAAAATTATGTCTAGTGCATATGACCAAAATAAAAAAATAAATATAATCAAATCAATATTGTATATTTTCGGATGGACCTAATTCTTATTTAAAGTAAGTATTGGCTTCACGACATAGCAAGGTAAGATGATAACTCCAAGGCGTAGCTCAGTTGGCCTAGGACTATGGTTTGCATCCGGAGGTTGTGGGTTCGAAACTGCACTACCACATTGGGGCTACATGGGAGTTTATCCGGCTTCCCTCTGGGCCCGGAGGGATTAGTCCAGCATAAAGGGTTGGGAACCCTCCGATAGCAAAAATAAATAAATAAATAAATAAAATAAAAAAAGATGAGATGATGACTTTAAGAGGCTTGAATTTCAAAGGTAGGGTATGCTTATATATTTAAACAATTTGGACATAAAGAATCTTAAGAGTGTATTTGATAATGTGATTACACTGAATAAACTAGGGCTGAACAAAATCGGACCGCAGATCGGACTGGACCGGATTTGTGGTTTTACTGCTACAAATCCGGATCGGATCTGGAAAACCGGTTATATCCGGTCCGGTCCGATCCAGGTCTTTTGGGGTCCGATCCAGATTTATTAATATAAATAAATAATAAATATTTTTTCAAAATTTTTTTTAATACAAACACAACCGTTCACAAATTTGGATGTGTGATCAAGTAAACCCCACTATAGCATTTTAATGCAGATCAAACAAGTGGGCTAGTCTTAGACCCAAACCTTTTGTTCAACCCTAATCTCCTGGGTCACTCATTTCATAACCAGGAGAATATGAACACATGGGCTTTGGCGTATAAACACACACCCCATATCTACCACAGATTCCATGCACATTGCACTCCTGAGGAAAAGCTGCGCATGAAACCCCCCACGGCCCCATCGATTCGTTCAAGCCATACAATCTGAGATTGCCATTAAAATACAAAGTGAGGTGCCTTGTAACCCCAAGACCCATATCAGGAGCAGAGAAATTGAATTTGTCGCCGATAACCACCCTGTTTCATCAAGGAATGCAATTCTACTGGTTGAAGCTTGTTCTAAGATTGCCCCATGGGTCAAGATTCATTCTTAAGATACCATATGTGAGCTAAAAAAAAAAAAAACTAGGAAAAAGAAAAAATGAAACCGGTCTGGACCACTTATAAGTGGTCCAACCGGACTGTTTCGGACAGGTCCGATCCTTCATTTTAGGACGGACCGAAAATCCGGTTGTGCAGTCCTAGAATAAACGTAAGCGGAGTGCTATTGGCACCGCATATTTTTCTCTCCCCACCGCACTAGAAGATAAAAAAAATATTTTTTTTCTAAACTACCCCCCCCCCCCCCCCCCCCCCCCCCCCCCCCATGTCTCTGGCCGAGCTCCCTCCCCGCCGAAGAGTGGGGGGGGGGGGGGGGGGGGGAGATGAGGGAAGAGGGTGGAGGAGGAAGGGAAGAGGAGGAGGGGGGAAGGGTAGTTTAGGGAAACCTTTTTTTTTTTTGCAGTGGGAAGAGAGGTTTTTGTGGTTCCAATAGAGCCCCCCTAAACGTAACCATCCTTTTGCAGCAAGAATTTCTTGTTGAACCCACTTTACAATGATATTATCTCACAATCAAATCAAATTTTCTTTTATGTTTTTTGGTACCCAGTCTAACTGGAGGCTCTTAGACTCAAGAGAGCCCGCACACATCAAAAGTGGAGCCCGCCCACATGAAAAGAGAAGCCCACAATCAAACTAACTTAAAAGACGAGATAGGGGTACAAAGTAAAAAAGCACATTTTCAAATCTATACAATTTTTACTCTAAAGGCTTAGTTATTTGCATAGAATACATATAAATTGAATAGATAGGAGTTTATATCA
This sequence comes from Litsea cubeba, assembly GCA_012931725.1. NCBI lineage: Eukaryota > Viridiplantae > Streptophyta > Magnoliopsida > Laurales > Lauraceae > Litsea > Litsea cubeba. The sequence goes on along the minus strand of CM022945.1, from coordinate 4,613,001 downwards.
TAAGTTGTTAAAAATAACGCCTAAAGGTGAATATTAAAAAATGACCACTCAATGACGTCCTCTCTAATTGAAATTGAGCGAAGGATAAGTCATTACTCCAGTAATTCAATACCTAGGCGAGTCATGATCTTATCTACATATTTACCATATATTTTTTTTATAATTCTTTAGTTGAGCTCATTTGACCCTGAATTTTTATGCATTTAAGTAACATGTAAAGTAATTCCAACATTCAGACTTTTAAACTAGAACACCAAAACTATCGTTTTCCAGTTTATCATTCAAGGATAGTTTTATTTTAGTAATTCATATAATCATCAAATATCTTGTTTAAATTGGTCAATGGGGTTGGGGCTTAGTGTCCGGAACCTCCTATCAGCCCTCTCCATCACGCTCCGAAAACATGGATTGGCATTTTCGGAGCGAATCCGTCCTCAAAGAGCGGTTCAATCATTTTTGGAGCACGGTTCGACTAAATATGGAACGAACCATGCATAATCTTTAGTTTTTTTGTGCATTTTTTTTCCTGTAAGCTTGATATTTATCTTTTGCATAAAGAAACTTCTTTTGACTTATTAATTATTGTCTATTTTATGTGATCAAATTGTGAAGCTATTTTTTTTCTTTATTTTAATATTTAAATATATAGATAAGATATATTTGTGCCTGTTATTTAATTATTTATGAATTCATAAAAATACTATATTATATAGACGCTCCCATATATAATTATTTTAAAATTTAGCATTTAGGTGTTAAGCTGCTCTACCCGCTCCACGCTGGCACTTTAGTTTTGGGAAGCACCTCAGGTTCAATCTTAATTTTCATGGGGCCACACATTGATGATTTATCACTCCCCTGGGCTGATGATGGTCCGCTTTCTGCCACGTGGACGGTTATGATAAAGAATCACATGAACAGACAGCAGCTAGATGATTGAGTGGAGAGTACAAGATAGAGAGCAGACCGGCCGGCCTTCCGCCCCCTTCTATTGATGTTCGTGCGCCTCTCATCGCTCCTCCTCCCGACCCGCTTCATCATCCCTACCACCTCCAAACTCAATCTCCACCGTCGATCAATGTCCATCATCAATGCCCCACCCCAGGACCCCATCTCACCGTCCACCACCCGCATCGGCTGGATCGGCACCGGCGTCATGGGCCGCTCCATGTGCGCCCACCTCATCTCCGCCGGCTACACCGTCACCGTCTTCAACCGCACCCCCTCCAAGGCCCACCCCCTCCTCCAAATGGGGGCCCACCTCGCCGACTCCCCCCAGTCCCTCGCCGCCTCCTCCCACGTCGTCTTCACCATCGTCGGCTACCCCTCCGACGTCCGCTCCGTCATCCTCTCCCCCTCCGGCGTCCTCTCCGCCCTCCCACCCGCCGCCACCGTCGTTGACATGACCACCAGCGACCCCTCACTCGCTGTCGAGATCGCCGCAGCCGCCTCCGCCCGGGGCTGCTCCGCCGTCGACGCCCCCGTATCCGGTGGCGACCGCGGCGCTCGGGAGGGAAAGCTGGCGATCTTCGCCGGCGGCGACGAGGGGGTCGTCCGGCGGCTGGCGCCGCTCTTCCAGTGCATGGGGAAGGTGAATTACATGGGCGGGCCGGGTTTGGGGCAGAGCGCGAAGCTGGCGAACCAGATCACGATCGCGTCGACGATGGTGGGGCTCATGGAGGGGATGATATACGCCCACAAGGCTGGGCTGGATGTGGGTTTGTATTTGGAGGCGATATCTACCGGCGCTGCGGGGTCGAAGTCCTTGGATTTGTATGGGGGGAGGATATTGAAGAGGGATTTTGAGGCGGGGTTCTTTGTGCATCACTTTGTGAAGGACCTCGGCATCTGTTTGATGGAATGCCAGCGGATGGGGGTGGCGCTGCCCGGGCTGGCGCTCGCCCACCAGCTGTATGTGTCGCTCATGGCGCATGGAGAGGGTGGTTTGGGCACCCAGGCCCTTGTTTTGGCTCTTGAGCGGCTTAACAATACCCAATTGAAGTCCCTTCCGCCGCAGCCTTCGGAGTAATGTTACATTTTTTTTTTTTTACTTATGGTGTTGGCTATGGTTTATGCTATTGTGCTGTTCTGATTACTTGTTCTGAGGATGCTTTGTTATTTGATGATGGATGTGCTTGTATGGGGTTGTGTTGTAAGTACTCTTAGCTTGATAATTGGTGGTTGCTTTTGTTGGATGGTCCTTTTACACTTCAAAATCAACCATTGTCAATACCATCTTGTTGAGATGTTGCATTAGAATCTTTTGTTTAATTTGATTTGCAGTTAAAGCACCAGCCTGTAATTTGATTTGCAGCTAGATAAATCTGCATTTACTTCCAGCAGCCATTTTAGGTGTGGAGTAACTCAAGATGTGTATGTGCGCACATGTGAGAGAGTGAGGAGTGAGAGTGACTGTTAGAAAGATGGGATTTATGGTTTTAGCTTGTATCTCTGTATGAATTGAGACCTCCATGTTGACCCTAGATTGAAATTATGATCTCCAGCTTGTGTCTCTGTATTATGTTTTAAGCCAAAATCCATCATGGAGATAAGTCTAATGTAATGATGATGATGGAAAACTGCAGATCAGTGGATAAATTTCATTGCTCGAAGAACATCATAAATGTCATTAGTCTTTCTAATAAGGTTGGAACGGCTGAATTCAAACTTGAGCTTTTACATGCTGTAGCTTGGAGTTGTAAATTTGTTTAAGTAGACTATTCAGTCATGGTAGAAGGGAGGTTACAACCACTCAATGTTATCCTAATAAGGGAGATTATGAGGAGGTGGTTTTGACTTGGTATGTATGCCCTTTGGATAAGCTGATGTGGCATCCTTAACACGCTCTTGCAAGATGAATGTCCCATCGACAGCGTTCAGCTTGGATCGGAAATTTGAAAACTGAGGATTGGATTTGGACATACCTTTGGTGAGAATGTCAGCAATCTGATCAGCAGCGGATACATATTTGAAAGCCAAGTCACGATGAGCCACATTATCACTCACAAAGTGAAAATCAATCTCGATATATTTGGTGGATGATTGGAAAACTGGATTAACAGAGGGATAAGTTGCTCCAATGTTGTCTCACCACGCTGTAGGACGAGTAAAGAATGGTACAGCCAGTTCCATTAACAAGGATTGTCGTAAGGTGAGTTTGACTACGGTAGTTGAAACAACTTCATATTCAGCCTCCATTGAGGACCTAGCAACTGTTTATTTATTTATTTATTTGTGTGTGTGTGTCCACAAGACAAGATTGGGACCAAGGAGCGCAGCAAAATGTGGGTGGACTTTCGATGATATAGACAACTAGCCCAATACGCATCTAAATAAGCAAACCAAATGAAGCAAGGTGATGATGGAAGTGTGAGACTCAAAGTTGATTGCGTTTGAGGTATACTTTTCACAAGAGACCAATGATCAAATATGGGGCGATGCATGTATTGGCAAATGCAATTAACAATAAATGTGATGTCCAACCTTGTTCAGTTAAGGTATTGTAGCTCACTAACAATATTTTGATACTTAGTTCCGTCAACAAGAGGAGAGCCACATAGCAATGACATCAGCGATGAAGAGGCAAAGGGGGTGGCCTTTGGATTAGCACATCCATACAAGCTCAAGAGAGATCAGCACTGTATTTATGCTGGCTTAAGAAAAGTCCACGAGGTAAATGAATTGCTTCAACACCCAAGAAGTACTGTATTGGGCCAAGGTCCTTGACAACAAAAGTGGAGCCTTAAGCACGAACAAGGGTGTCATTGGCCAGAGTGTCGTTGCTTGTGATGTTGAGGTCATCAACATAGATTAATAAATAGAGAGGAGCCCCCCTTTTTATGAAGAGTGAACAGGGATGGGTTATTCCTTGAACCTCAAAAGCCATAGGTCAAGAGAAAGCAAGTGTTACTATGGAACCAAGCCTGTGGCACCTGTTTAAGCCTATATAGAGATTTTTTAACATCATACCTTTAAGCCTCTGAATTGGGTTGCATCTTGGATGGGTTAGGCTTGGTATTGAGCTAGCTGAATCTGGCCTCCATTGCATGTGGGTGAATCCGAGTTTGAGCCTGGGATGAAACATGAAACCCGACTTGCCAAGCCCGACCCAAGAATCGAGAAGAAGAATCAACTATATTATCCAGTTCCTATCAAAATATGCCGGTGCTATATTATTAAGTTAATTATGATTTTAGCCCGTGTGCCTTTAGCCCTTTACTATGCCTTCTCTTGTACTAGTTTGTCAATAATTAAGTGAAGCAGTGCAGGGAACGTAGGAGGTAGCCAACGGGCTATTCTCCAAGCCAAACGGCTTAGGGTAGGATGTCTTGGTCTCACACCACAGACAAGAGAGGAAAACTCGTTTGAGAGAACTCAATTTTCATTAATTTCTGTATATCCCAAGGGAAGGGATTACATCCTATATATAATAGAGTCTCAACATAATTTTAGTAATCAATTTCTACTACTAAGAAACTTCTCAATTCTAAGAATCTTGGAAATTAGAAACTACTAATCAAAGCAATTAAAGAAATCTGCTAAATGTGGAAAATCATCTAGAAAGTCTAAAACTAGAAACTGCCGTGAAAATCAAGACACTGTCATGGCTGGGCCTTATTGGCTTTGGGTCTTTTGGAGTAAACTTTCAAGCGGGGCCCATTGGTCTAGCTTGCATCAGCTCTCCCCGGCTTGGAGAAACTCGACTCCGGCGAGTTATCAGCTTGGTATTTCTCGTACAAATTCGGATTGAGTCGCTGAAAATCTGTGGCGGTGATCCATGTAGCTGCAGAAAACAATTTACCTTTCCACTTGACCAAAAACTTGTGATATCCTCCAGTCTTTGTTGACACTAGTTGGTCATCATAGACATCTTCAATTTCTTCTCAATGAGCTGGAACTATGGGAAGCCGGGTATCTTGCTCTTCAAATGACTCATCTTGATAATGACCATGATAAATTGTGAGATCTTCCACATTGAATGTAGAACTGATATTCAAATCTGGCGGAAGATTGAGCACATAGGCATTTGAGCTGATTTTCTTCAAAATCTTGAACGGACCTGCACTACTAGGATAGAGTTTCTTGTAAGTGCCTGTGGGGAACCGTTTTGGCTTAATTCGCACCATGACCATGTCTCCTTCATTAAATTCAACATGGCGCTTTCGAGTGTCCGCTTGCTGTTTGTAAGTCTCATTACTTTTGGCAGTTTGTTGACGGACCTCATCGTGGACGTCTTTCATGTGCTGGGCAAATTGTTCAGCTTCTTGGCTAGGCCTGACTTCAGCCGGTAAAGGACTCATATCAATCAGAAGACGCGGCTGGATGCCTGTGACAACTTCAAATGGTGATCTTCCAGTTGATCTGTTTACGGAATTATTATAGGAAAACTCCGCCATGGGTAAAATAAGATCCCATGAAGCAATGTGGTCTCCGACGAGACATCGAAGAAGGTTACTCAAGCTGTGATTGACGATCTCAATCTGGCCATCAGTCTGCGGGTGATAGGCACTGGAGTACTGGAGCTTTGTCTTCATCATATGCCATAAAGTTTTCCAGAAGAAGCTCATGAACTTAGTATCTCTGTCCGACACTATAGTCTTGGGGAGGCCATAAAGACGAACAATCTCTTTGAAGAAAAGGGTGGCAACTTTTCTAGCATCTGCTGTGGTCTTACAAGGAATAAAGTGGGCCATTTTAGAAAACCCGTCCACCACAACAAAAATAGAATCTACCCTTCTTACAGTCTTTGGTAAGCCCAAGACAAAATCCATGCTTAGATCTTGCCAAGGCGCATGTGGAATAGGAAGGGGCTGATACAATCCCGTGTTCTTCTTTTGTCCCTTTGCAAGTTGGCATTCCCTGCATAACTCACAAATTCGGGCAAAAGGAATTCATGTAGTTGACCCCAACATAGTTGGTAAAAGGCTTTGATGATGATGATGATGATATTCTTGTTAGGGTAAATTTTTTATTCCTTCACTCTCGTAGGCATTGACTCATCCGTCTCAAAGGGCCTTTGTGTGGATTCATTTGTTGCCATCAAACATGGTTGGTTCTGTGCCTCTTCTTTTAATGCCTCTAACGTACTCAAAGCTGTCCACTTGAACTTTAACTGACAATTCCAAAGGATGAGTTTTTCTTTCTTATTAGCCCGAATTCACAAGGGCTTCACCAGCATCTGCATTGCTTTATATGTCCCAAAATATCAGCACCTGTGTTCCCTCTATGCTGTCAACATTAGCTTTTACCTTCTTCTGCCCAAATTGCAGCCACATTCGTTCTTTCTGCATCATCAGACATGGTCAGAGTTCTTCTCCATTTTTTCTCATTGTTTTACCTCGTTGTTGTCTCAACAGTGGGTTTGAACTATTTGACAATTCCATGGGACTCGTTTTCTCCTTTCTCATCGCCTTCATTTAGATGCATCAACCATCTTTCGCAGTGACTTGTCCATCCCAAAACACTAATACATCGATTCCTCCCAGTCAGGTCAGTTGAAAGTTTGTTATCTTGTTATTAATTATTAGTTTGTGTCCTTCCACGAGGTGCCTGGATTTCTGTGAAAATAATACAGATGAAGGACAGGTATTTGATTTATTGGGGATGATGCACAATTTTTTACAATTCGTATAATGGATGAGCTATACAAATTGGGCTACAGAATTTGGCCAAGAATCATGTAGCTAACCCCAACATAGCGGGACAAGGCTTTGATGATGATGATGAATAGTGTACAAGCTGAATTTGGTATTCGGATATATAAAACATGTCATTCAAAGCAACTTAAAGCAATATTCTCCCACACATTTGTTGGTTGCAAGCATGGGTAGAGCAAAGCTTCGAAGAAGGGTAGAATAATGTCCCAAATTGCCCACAATAAGAGATGAGTGAAGGATGTAAGACAAGGGTCATCCTTATGCAAGCCAAGCATAGTGAATGCGTTGTTAGGAGATGTGTGAAAGAACATACTCATCTATTGGTACAAAGAGAGAACATAAAATGAAAGAAAATGGCTGGAGAGGGAAAACTCAATGACTTTATTTCCTGTCAGTCCAATTCTCAAAATCCCTTGATGCTGTCCATATTGCCTAGTCCATCCCAAAACATTGTTCCATGGATTACTCAGGCTTCATCTAGCAGACGACTTGGTTTTGGAATTCAGCTAGATGAAAAACGACATTCAAGGCGGCTTAATGCAATATGCTCTTGGACATTTGTTTGTTACAAAGAAGGGTTTAATAAAGCTGCAAAGGAGGGGACAGCCAAAGGCCAGAAACGTCCATTATCAGAAATAAGAGAAGGATGCAAGGCGAGGATTGTTATTACCTTAGCCAAGCATGGTAAATTTGTTTTCAGTAGATGCGTGAAAGAACATAACAATGAAATGGTAGGGATTTGAAAGGCAATACAAGAGAGACGTTAGGCTAAAGGTAAAATGCTCATGTTCCTTTTTTCTGCTGATGAAAATTTCTGTAAGCTACCTATGGTCTTCTCCTTTGCTTATTCCTGTGACCCTCTGGGCCTCTCCTTTAAGGGACTTTCTATACATCTAATATATTTGTTCCTCTGATTATGATAAACTCAGGGGGCTCTGATGAAAATTGGAAAAATCTTTCCTTATGATAAATTTTTACTTTCATTATACACACTTAAAAAATAAAAATAAAAACATTTTTTCTCTTATGATGAATTTTTACTATTTTACAAACTCTAGAGCTCTTTTCTGCTGTTGGATCTTTGATACATTTGCTGAAACCTGACCCAATTGCAAAGCACCCCTTATCATCACCATTGGCCTAGAATCATGAGAAGTTACATTTTTTAGCATTATATTTTTCAAAGAGCTGACCTACTCATGTAAACTCAATAAAACAATCAGATATTCACGTGGGAAGGTAATGATGCTAAAATAAAGTCATGTTTCCAGAGGCACATGGTTTGTGCTTTGCTGAATAATTTGCATCAGTCTGATCCTGATCATCAACATCATCATTATCATTATGAACTGAGTGTGTGCGGGCGCGTGCATTCTCCTTGAACTGCACATTAGATTTTTGTTGAGATGTGTCTTGAGATAAAAGTTGCTTCCATGTGGTTGCGTCCATATTCAAAACCAAATGTGCAGGTCAGGATGGTATGCCATCTTAGTTGTTATTTAGGTGACACAATTCCCACCGACCAATAGAACATTATTCGTAAATGCCATTAGTTTCATTATTCTAGTTCCTTGTTTTTCCCAGTGTTGTTGATTTGCAACTTTAAATATATCTGCTTTTAGGACAGAAAAATGCTTATTGACGGTCGAGTTCTGATGAGATTCAATCTTCAGTTCTCAACATTATCATAAGCTAAAGCTACCTAAGCTGCCATGTCCTTTTTATGTCTCTCCATTCATGATGGAAAGAGTCAAATGGCAGGGCAGCTGACATGCTGTATGGAATCTTATAAAATATTCACATGGGCCTGTTCCATTAATCAAAGGATAAAAGAAAGGAAAAAAAGAAAAAGAAAAAGCTGTTGTTCATCGTTGCAAAGAACAAATAACATAAGAATATCATGTTATAGACAACACCATTCTCATACTTGGGCTGTTACCTTGTCCTGAAATTACAGCACATGAAACCAATTTGTGTAGAAACATAAAAGCAAATACAATTTTGGTAGAAGAGTCAAGAGATATAAACCTGTGCCTACATCTTACCGAGACTCAGGACGATCATCATCGAAGGGAACTGCTCTTATCTCATTGCTAACTTCTGTCAACCTTGCCAAATTGGGAGACTGTAGCTAACTAGCACCATCTGGTGGGGTGCATTTCAGTAATTAGTGTGTCAGCGATAGTTCGCTGCTGAAGACCAACAAATGAGATTGCAGATAGTCTGGCCGAGCTTAGGCTATTTTCTACACTCACCTTCACTAAAAACCTTCCAGCCATTACCAGAGGGCTTCCTGCATATTGGTAGTTCATGGTGAGATGGAAATGGGGCATTGTAAAGGTGTGAATCATTTCAGTTCCTTTTCAAAGCACGGTGGGAGGAGTCAAAGAGATGCCACACTCACTCTTTTCAGTATAACGGGTCTATTTTTCCAGATTCCGTCTCTTTTGCTTTTCTAGATTATTTATAGCTTTTTCTGCATGGTTCTGGCTTCTCTCTGTTTAGTTTTTACTGTTGCTCCCTTATGTATTTGCTTCTTCCTGTTGGGTTTTAACCAAGTTACCTTTTCCAAAAGAAGGAAAGAAAATGCAATTTAGCGTAAGTACCACAATACCATCACCCCATCATCAAGACTAGAAAGATTAAGCATGATTGTTGCGGTTACAAGAAGCAATTTTTGATTAATTCATGAATAAGCATTTAGGGTGAAATTTAAAAAGAAAGGAACTAACCATGGCTTTTGGGAAGACATGAAGTACATACAGTAAATAATCACTAATACTTAACTAGGAAACTGAAACACTACTATAGTGTATGGATTTGCCAATCAAATGAGAGCGAAAAAAGTGACAGTAAATGATACGATGGTAAACTGCAGACGTATTGATGGAATAACATGATCAATATTGTATGATGAAAGATGAAAACGATATTAGTTTGGTCATGAGTCTTTGCGGACTATAATTTTAGTTTAACAGCAACTGTGGAAGATCGCAATGTTCTAAAAGTGAAGCAGAAGTTTCAGATCTAAAAAAATCATTGTTGCTCTCCAGCATATTTGGCCAAAAAACTGTCCGTTTATATTAAATATGGCAGACACTCTGAATTATTGTATAATTCATTTACGAGCATCCTTGACATAAACAAAAGAATGGATAGGAAAAAAAAACAAAAAAACATGACAAGGTTTCTGATACTTGGGAAATCATCGGACTCAACTCGGCAACCCTGTAAATTCCTAATGATTTGAGTTTGATCCAACAATTTATATTATAAATTATGATCCTTTCTATTCAACTTTTTGTTTAAGAATGCGAACTTTGTTTATGTTTACTTGTTTTCTTCTGGTTCTTCTCATTTCTTGTGTATTAGATATGTCATCGGAATTTGGAAGCAATTTTGATGAGCTGACATGTTTTCATAGATTTCTTTTGCTTCAGATTGGTGTTTTTTTTTTTTTTTTTCATTGTGGGTTTAAAGGGTTCGGATAGGTTGAGGGCAAGGAAGCAAGGAAATAGATGGGTGGCCACATAAGAAAAGAGAAAGGAGTGTAGGTGTATTCCTTGCTTCTCCAGTGAGGGACATCCATGTTGCTGGCTCCCATGAGTGCTCACTGAATAGGGTTCTTTTCTTTGCTTAAAAGCCATCAAGGAGTCTGGATCCTCTATTAACACTCAATAGGGTACTTTGCTATGAACACTAAATAGAAATTCTGGGCTTCATGGGGTTAAGACCTTCGTAATCCAAGCTTCTAAAGCTAGCTTGTATGATAGATAATCTTTTTACTTTTCAATGCGGGGCAAAATGGATGGTCGAGATGAATGATTACCATAAAGGGCCTCACATTAGTTGACAATCACAAACATCTCAGGTGGGGTCGGCCCGCGCCCTCTATCAAACAATGCTGATTTTTTTTTATGGATGGCTTGGATCAATTACAACAGCAAAATCCCACCATTGTCTTACCATCAATCATGTGGTTCATAAGTTGGTTCTGTTTGATAAGAATTGAGGAATTCCAGGGTTAAAAAAAGAGAGAGGTTCTATGAAAATCTTGGTCGTGCTTTCCAAAAGAAAGCTTATTTGGGACCCACTTGGATACCTGCCAATCAGAAGAGTACGGTGGATTAGGGTTTTACCGATGGAAATATCACTGGTGGACCCTTGGTTTTCTTAGTGCATTTTTCACAATGGTCAAATTGATATGAGTGGCACTTCATGAGGATAAGGGTCCAAGGGTTTGGATTGATCAAGTGGGCCTCATTCTACAAAATAGGTATGAGGTTGAAAGAAACCTAAGTTGAAGCGGAATCAATTGATGAAATGTTGGATAAATGGAGCCAACTGGCTCCTGATACTAATAGCAGGTTTGATTATCAGTGAGTTAGAGAATATTCACCAGATTGAAGTGATCCTCTTTTTTTTTTTATGACCCAGGGTATCCCTCGCCAGCCCAGCCTTCGGACCTTTGGCCTCTGGCCTGGGGGTCACCCAATTCTGACAAGCAAGGACTATGCCCTGGAGGGTACATACATGGCCACACACATAGTACCCACATAACCCAAGGAGTGGGACTCAATTGAAGTGGTCATCTTCACACCAAGAAAACTCTCAGCTCACCATGTCCAATCCGATTGTGAATTTCATTCTCCCGAGTTCGTTACAGTTGCAATTCATAGAATGGATGCATTGATCCATTGGTTCACCTCTGCAAAAGATTTCTTGCTTGTATTAGAACTAATAGCATCATTGCAAGTATATAATCCTCGTAATTTGCTATGATCTTGCCCTCACAATGCAGGGAGAATAAGAGTATGAAAGTGGATTTAAGCCTTAATATAGGCTAAGGTCCCGACTCAGATTTCTGTTATGTATTCAAATACCAATTTATTAAACCTAGAAGAGATTAATCTAAATGAATAAGCAATCAACCACAAAAGGAGAGATACGATTTATACGTGGAAAACCCGAACACGGGAAAAACCACGGGTCTTTTCGTTTAGACCAACAGACAAACCAAGCATTATAAATCAAAGGTTCCAAAAAGTACTCACAATCCTTGCCCAGTTGAACACAACCTACGGACCGTAGTTGCACTTGCCGACGACCATGCCTTTCACCCTTTTCAGAGCTTGAATCTCAAGACGAATCTATTGCGAGAGTAGAGAAAGAATAACTTAAGAAGATGAAAGCTTCAGCATAATATCAATGAGATGGCTCTCTAGAGAAGATAGATCTCTCAAAAGAATTTCTAGGGCTTAGAACAATGAGACATGTATGAGGGACAACCTTAGATTTGAGATGGAGAATGTTTTTATAGTCTTTGGTTCGTGTGGGAGAGTTAGGGTTGCAATAGGATAGGAATTGGAGAGTTTTGGTGCAAATTGGAAAGTCCCGGAGAACAATTTCGTCGCCATCCGATCGATTGGATAAGGCTTTTAAGCCTCTATCTTGGGTAGATTTCTGCAGGCCACCTGTTAACTTGGAGCACTTCCAGGTCCGATCAATCGGGCCTATATCCCATTGATCGGATATTGCACTTTGCCTATACAATGGATTTTGCTCCTTTTGACTTCACTTCGTACACGCAATCAACGATGCATCTAAAAATGAAAATTACAACTCGATGAATCCAAGTTTTGTCCATCCCAGTGAATTTGCCAACACTCAAATCCCTACTTAGTATTACTTCTTATAAAAGTAAACTTAAAATCAAACAAAGAGGTGTTTGCGTCCGTGCGTGTGCCTGTGTATGTGAGAGAGACCTTTGCCCTCCCAATGCAGGGAGAACAAGAGTTTTATTTCATATAAAACTAGGCTCAAAATCAAACACAGGTGTGTGTCCTTGCCCTCACATTGACCGGAGAGTAAAGAGTTTTACTTCATATAAAAGTATACGAAATCAAACAAAGGGGTGCGTGTCAATGTGTGAGTTCAAGTCTCCATTTTAGAAAGAAAAAAAAGAAAAAAAAAAGAATAAAGATTCAAAAAATGACCATCAAATAATCACTCTTTTAATGAGAAATATGAATCGAATGGTGGTCAGAAATGAATTCCTATGAATTCAATCCAATTCCATGGAAATGAACAGGCCCATTATGCTGTTTTGTCCAACATCGATTATTACTTTTGGGAGTTGAATAAACACTTCAGATACACTCATATGTGAAAGAATCAAGTAGCTCTATACATTCATTTCTTATTTTCTTTCAATAAACAAGAGCAAACACTAAAGAGGAAAAAAAAAAAATACAAAAGCACACACAATTTCCTTTTTTCTAAAGAAAAGTGGAAGTATTTGCTTAAAGCTTTTCTCAATGTTGGTATAGCCCTTTTCATGATGGTTTCTTTTAACTTGCACCATCAATCCCTCCAAGCTACTGAGACTGCTTTTTTTTTATCTCTTTATTGCCTTGCAAACTTACCTTCCACATTCCTACCCAACTCATCTCTCACAAATCATGTCAATCAAACATTCTTATATAACGCAAGATTCAAAAGAAAAGGAAGCACCATCATTCTCCAAAAAGTGCCAAGGCTCTTTTGGGACTTTTCCTCTACAGACAAACATGGGCAATTGCTACTCACTTCTAGTGTTGTATGTGCTGCTACATTTCTTAAAGATAGCCAAATCAGACCCAGACCCACTTCAAGATTTCTGCGTGGCTGATGCCCCCACCCACCAGACCATTTTCTTAAATAGTGCACCCTGCATGAACCCATCCATGGCACTTTCTTCCCACTTCATGACTTCGGTGCTGTCGAAACCCGGCGACACAGGAGCCAACCTCTTTGGCTTCAATGTCACCCTCACCAACACCAAAAACATGCCTGGATCAAACACACAGGGCCTTACCATGGCTCGGATCGACATAGCCGTAGGTGGCCTGGTTCCACCCCATGCTCACCCGCGGGCGTCTGAGGTCACATTAGTCCTCACAGGCACACTCCTCGTGGGCTTCGTTGACACATCCAACCGTCTATTTACACAACAGCTGAGGGTGGGTGACTCATTTGTGTTCCCCAGAGGAATGTCCCATTTCCTATACAACCTTGATCCAAAGGAGCCGGCACTCACCATATCTGGCCTCAATAGTCAGAATCCTGGCTCACAGATCTCTTCACTTTCCAATTTTGCTACGAAGCCACCCATCATGGATGATATTTTGAAGAAGTCCTATCGGATCAGTGGGCAGGATGTTCAGAGGATTCAAAATAACCTTGGTGGTTGATTAGCTTTCCAATTAAGAGAATAATTTGCTTGCTTAATTTTTTTTACAGCTACAATGATATAAGAATGCACTTGGAATTCTATATCCATCACTGAGATCAAGGTCTATTAATCTTAACACATTGCTATAAGGCCTATTGTTACATTGAGGTCTATAAGTCACTTTAGAGTAACAATGCAAAACCATGTTTGTAATCACAGATGCCCCCCCATTTGGAGCCTTAATTGGAACTCATTTGTCCTGCATTAAATTTATATGTAGATTGATTTATACTGTGTACCTCTGTTTATCTGTAATTGGTTATGGCAAAGTACAACTGGTAACTTAATTGGGTAATTGAAATATAGTTCATACTTGCTTGCCATAGCCAATTAGTTTCGCCTCTAAGCTTTCAAGTCGACCTCATCAAGGCCCATCTGTAGATTGATCATACATAAAATACATATATTTTTTTTAAAAAAAAAGTAAGAATAATAAATAGAGTATTTTACAAAAATAATAAATAGAGTTAATCGCTTGTAAATCATATGATCAATGTAATGATAAGCCCTTTGAATTGGTTGGAGAGAAATAACAGCCTCCAACGATGGAGGGGAGCCCACTTATTGGAAATCCAAGCCACTTGTGAAGCCTTTTGCATGCATGAGATGTCCACAAATTCTAATTCTATAGGAGTTGGTCCCACCATACGATTGTGCATATTATTATTATTAATGTGATTAACAATGTATAATATTTTATTAATCGCATTAATAACCATATGCTGAATGAAATCAACTCTTATTTGACTAAGATTTAATGTTACCTCATCTACAGTAGAACGCTTCATTTTGAGTGACTTGGATGTTCAATTCAAGGGACCCATTGTGGAGTTCCACTACACTCAGCGGATCCGCACTCATGCACACATCTCAAATTTCACTTTGAAAAAAAATATATATACAAATGGTATTAGTCTGGGACTAACATAACTTTAATATGATCTACATAAATATAGGATTGGCTTGAATAACACAATATAAATCTTGAAATCAAATCGCATACCTGACTCCACTGCGTTCGCTTGATCTGAACCGCTAACTTTGATTGGAGATTTACTACGCTCCTCCACTATCACATTTTTATATGTTCTCAATGGGGCAACTAATTTATTGTGTAGAGAGGAGCTTTAACTCATAAACCCTATATATAGGTTTTTCTAGACAACTCTGTTCCCATCATGAAGACCAAATCTAATTATGATTTAGATCATAGAAAACTTTATTAGGTTAGCAACTTTCGATAAACACCAAACACATCTCTTGTTAAGGAAACTTATCAACACATGAGTCTTTACTTGTCTTGGTCTTCTAAAGTGAGGGACCCACATGAGTGTATAGTCATTGGGTCACACTTAATCCCAATAATTCTAACAAATGGAGCTTGCACTAGTTGGAGTGGGCCAAAGTTCGGGTCGCGCGTTAGACCAAGTCTCCAATCCAAAGTCACGCTAGTGCAACGTGGCGGCAGCCAATGCGCATGTGCGATCGTCGATACATGAATTTCAAACGAACCGCGTGTTTGGAGAATGTCTTACTTTCTACACTTAAGAGTTAAGAAATTGTTTTTGCAAACCAAAGCCAAGCCCACAACGAATTCACAGTTCACAATAAAACTCGAACTTTATGAGGTTTTCAACTGACAATTGATTAAAGAAAGAAGAAAACAAGGATCGGGGACAAAAACCACCAATGGGGAAATGCATTTCCAAGGAAGAAGATTGTACTTAGAGATTTTTATCAAATAATTAATTTTAAAATATAATTAATTAATTTTACGAAGAAAAATAATAAAACCACCATTTAATTAGTTGTTTGTATCCCTTTTTTTTTTTTTATAAAATTACCCCAGCTCTTCTTCTTCTTCTTCGTGAAACACTAGTCCACCCTGCGCATGCCTTAATCAGTTCCTAACTCTCTTCAAAGCCCTAAGCTCCGTTCTAAACTTTCAATTAAATAGAATCCCAAATTGGCGATATCATCAACTTCCTGTATCTAAACCCACGATTTTTCTTCTTCTTCTTCTTCTTCATGAAACACTAGTCCACCATGCGCATGCCATAATCAGTCCCCTAACTCTCTTCAAAGCCCCAAGCTCCGTTCTAAACTTCCAATTAAATAAAACCCAAAAAAACCCAACTTGTTCACCAAGGAATGGAAGAAGAAGAAAAAAATTCATGGGTTTAGATACATGAAGTTCGCGATATCGTCAACTGGAGTAATTTCGTCCAAAAAAAAGGTACGAACAACTAAATGATGGTTTTGTTATTATTCTTCATAAAATCGATTAATTATACTTAAGCTTAATTATTTGGTAAAAATCCCTTATATTTATAGCACAGGACACTCCAATCAAAAACGTGCACACTGACTGATGGGCCCCACCATTTGTAAGATTATAAAAAACAGAATATGAATAGTAGCATTGAAGATTAAAAAAAAAAAAAAAGGGCCCATAAAGTCTGAATTAACAACCACTGCAAATTTGCTGTTAGTGAGTGGTTTATTGTTTATATAATAACATATTCTTGATAAATCTCCAAAGTATCCCTTATTTGGGCCAAACCCTTCTTCATATTCACACCTGGTTCTTTTGAGATAGCATTAATCTTGGTTTAACACTAACCAGCTGGACATAAGTCACAAGTCATCTTTATTTCAATAAATATTCGAGATATGTGGTCATTAAGTTTAGGAGCTAAAATCAAGATTAAGATCTTGATTTGACTAACATTGACATTACCCCTAATTTGCATTCTACAGTAGCAGTAGCTGACCCAAGAAAGAGAGGAGTAAAAAATGAATATTATTTTAAAACTCTCTAGTGGGTTTTCAAAAAGCCCTTTTAGGGGCAATGGCCCCAACATGTCCCAAGTTCCAGTACCCTTGCAAAAAGTGACAAATGCACACAACATATTGGGTTTTTTCCTAAAAAGATTCTTTTTATATGATTTTATGATGAAAATTCTCTTTGATCCCGTAAGGATGATAAAAGCCTTACAATTTTAATAATGACGACAAAGGCACTGAACCGCGATATCATCGTTCTCATTCGCCCAAGAAGAATGATATTGTTCTTGCTTCTTCCTTTTCCTCCTATTTAGGACATGCATATTTGAGATATGAATATTGAAAAATCTTCTATTCCATCTCAAATCTAGCTACATCATATCAAAGCCAACTACCATTTCAATACCATATCAATATCAAATGCATCTTAAACGCTTGTCCATTTCGAACTCGTGACATCTAACTCTGACTGATACCATGTTAATAACAATAAACATCAAAAGCTCAAGCTGTTAGTTAACAAAATAACAATTCACATCAACATATCCATGAGTTTGAAAGGTTAGATGCTCAAGATGACACAAAATATTTTCATTCTAACATCTCTAAAGATCTTCAAAATTATTATTCCAAGAGTTGATGGTGTTTGGATGGAGGGATTAGGATGACAGACATATTTTACTCTGTGGTAGGAAGAAGAGAAGTAAGGAAAGTAAGAAGAAGAAGAAAAATAAAAATAGAGTTGAGGAGGAGGAAAAAGAAGAAACGAACAATGATATCATCTTTTGTGTTGTTCAAGATTAAAATGTAAGAAAAAAAAAAAAAGAGGCGGGAGGGTCTTTGCCATCAATAGTAAAACTTTAGAGCTTTTATCGTCCTTATGCGATCTAAGGATTTTTTTTTTTTTTTAGTAAAACCCTCTTCTTTTTTATTATTAATTTTTCATATTCTACTTTACAACCTCTCAAGAACCAGAAAAAAATAGACATACACACAAAATACAAGTATATGGTTTTGGAAATGCAGGCACACACAAAAGCATTAGTCTACAAACCAATGGAAATTTATAAAAAAAAAAAAAAAGTAGAGATTTTATTGTATGGGATAGGAAATTACACTGGATCTATAGTACAATTTCATTTATAACAAATTGGGGAAATAATTTCTGAAGAATATTAATTCTAAAACTTTTAATTTTTGTTATTTTTAGATATTTTTTTATGTTCAACCCTTTTTTTTGGCTGGAAGTGATATTTATATTAAATGCACAAACAAAACAATAGTTTAAAACATACAACAACAGAAACAAACAGCAAAAAACCTAGCTAAACAACTATCTTACATCAAAAGTGGACGTTTCTAACCTATCTAAACAACTATCTTACATCAAAAGTGGACGTTTCTAACCTATCTAAACAACTATCTTACATCAAAAGTAAAGGTATTAGTAGCCAAAATAGGACCACTCTGATGGTCAAAATAAATTATCTTCAGAAGATGTAGTAATCCTGCAGTTTCCTAAAACTACGCCAAAATGCTCCTAAGAAACTTTATCTTCTCCTGCACATACAATGGGTGAATATGAATGGGAAGAGAGAAGTAATGGAGGATAAGAGTTGGAGCTAGACTTTAGCTTAATTAGATGATCTGTGATCTGGTTACAGTCTTTTCTGCAAAAAGAAACTTTCAATTCAAAAGTGGAGGTTTCAACCTTTTTAAGAATACAC
Organism: Litsea cubeba; assembly: GCA_012931725.1. Lineage (NCBI taxonomy): Eukaryota > Viridiplantae > Streptophyta > Magnoliopsida > Laurales > Lauraceae > Litsea > Litsea cubeba. The sequence goes on along the minus strand of CM022945.1, from coordinate 4,594,558 downwards.
TGACGTGGTCTAATACTAACAATTGATGGATACACCCTGAATTCAATACTTACAACTGAATCTATGAACCCAATGCTGGATCATTTTAAATCTGCAACTTTGATCAAGGTACAAATTTTATGCTTTTCTTTTCGCTACGTACACTGAAAATTCAAATTCATGCAATCTCACAAATACACAAATATCCATAATCAACTGACCTATAGTTGGGGAATATGTACCATAAAATTGTAAATGACCGTTTGCTTGACTTTGAAATGGGCACCAACAAAAATTTAAAGATTTGGTTTCATAACCAAATTTGAAGTATTTCATCTAATTGATTTATGAAGTTGGATTCATCTCGATAGTAACTTCAAGACCAACCATAGTAAAATGTCTAAATTTTTGTTTTATTCCCTCTTAATTTGACCCTCTATTCACTTCGTTCTACAAGTAAATTACTTTAACTAACTCTTTTAGAAAACTTTATATACAAAAGCATACTTAGTGCCCAAACCCGACTCGGGTTCATGTATAAAAAACAGTGTACCGGTTTAAAAACAGGGTTCTGTGTGTTCTGTAAAGGTTGTAACTATCCATCTGCCAAAATGTACATATAAACTGCCCTTGCAAAACTCTTGAAATGCATATTGCAATTATATAAAGATCATCTTGGATGAAGACGTTTACATGGAAAAAGTGGGGTCAAAAGACAATTGTCTTCCAATCATTTCATTTTGACTCTTTTAGTTTCCAAAGGTTGTACTTGTATCATTTTTTCCTAATAGTGGAAGTTTATACGCTATATATATATATATATATATATATGTTAGAAAGATGTTTATGAGATCGATCGAATTGTCATATAATTTCGATGCAGCACAAGTAGTGTTCTTTTCTTCTTTTCTTTTTTTGGGTAAGAGAGCACAAGTAGTGTTTAATGCCAACAATTGATCTCTAGGGGTACACACAACAATAACACCAAAAAGTATCGAGTGTTTCACTCAAGCTACAATCAGCTAGGAGAGTCGAATTTTATGGTGGGACCCGCCTATTAATATTTTGAACCGATTAAAATGTATGCATCCCACTTTAATGGCCTGTCCCAAAATATTACTTCAATAGGAGTTGGCTGCACAGTAAAATTTAATATATGATATTCTTAATCACATGCTCAATCACAAGGTGTTGTAACAATTCATTATTGGAGAAATTAACAGAAAGTCAGAAGGCCATTGCAGGGGAGGGAGTTTGTTTCAAACAGTTTAGATATTAAATAGGCAAACAACACTATGGATTTTAACAATGAAATGTCAACAAGGCGCTCTGATTTAGAGTCCTAACTCTGCAATATCATATCATATCATAATCACCTTCACCATTCACCTTATCATGACATGTAAATAAATTTTAATGTTGCCTTCTCAAGTGTCCATTCCAATTGCAGCCCCATGACCCATCAAACTAACACAACTAACCAATCAAAAAAAATTATTAACTAATTATGGTAGATTAGTTTACATGTGATCAATCTAATATAAGTCTTAATTTGATTTCAAATAGATGCAATTTTGAATTAAAATAAGGAAAATGGATTATTTTGAACGGTTTGGATTCGTCATGGTGAACAATAGTATTTTCCTATCTTAATGCTCAGAAAGTTTTGAAAAATTATGTGTATTGGAAAAGGATTAGGATATGTTCAGGTTTAGGATTTTTCTTTGGATATTATTGAAATATTTGTACAAAAAGACTTAGTTGTTAATTCTTCACAATAAATTAATAACATAAAATATTATGATCGACCGTTGCTTATCCCCAACTAGGAATTCTTGACTCCGCCATTGATGTATCCCTTCCTTTTATCTTAAGTTTGATAATATTCAACTAGCATAATAATCCGTGCTTAGCACATGTATGGGCAACATTGCAACTTAAATATTTATGAATGAAAAAAATATCCATAAATTTTAGAAAAAAAGCAAAAGAAGAAAATTGGAGGAGAAAGGAAATGGTAGAGTTTTGGTAAAGAGAGAGTTCCAGAATTGGAAAGGTGAAAATTTGAAAAATGGGTAGTAGAGGTGGTTTTTGGTAAAGAGATATAGTTAGTTTGCATTAGATGAGTGGACAGAAAACTAAAAAGATTTGAAAAAAAAGCATAACTACCGGTCAAAATTAAAACTGCATGTCAAAATTAAGCTCAAAACCTCCTAGCTTAATATATTATAATTGAGAGCTGCTGATGCCACACCCAAAACCTTTTTTTCCATATCCCTTTATTTTAAGGCCAATAAACTCACGTGTGAAATTACCAAAATGGAAACCATATATAGTTATATACCTCACCCAATTTCTCTCTACACTCACCTACCCCCACCATCACCGCCCCCTCCGACAACACTGCTGGAGGGGGGAAAGGAAGAGTGTGGGAGAGGGTGAGAGACAAGGACAAGGAGAGAGACAAGGAGGGGGAGAGAGAGAGGGAGAGGGCGGAGGCGGGTAAGGAGAGGGAGAGTGTGGGAGAGGGTGAGAGACAAGGAGAGGAAGAGAGACAAGGAGGGGGAGAGGACAGAGGCGGATAAGGAGAGGGAGAGAGGGCGAGGTTGAGCGACAGGCAGGGATAGGAAAAGAGAGATAGGGGAGAGCAAGAGAGAGAGAGGGAGAGCGGGCCCCCGACAGGGAAAGAAAGAGAAAGGGATGGAGACGGACAATGAGAGGGAGGGTGAGATTGAGAGGGAAGAAGGTGCGTGTAGAGAGAAGGCGAAAGAAAGAGTTTAGAAGAGAGGAGGAAAAATGTACTTTGATGAAATCTATCACTTTAATTATATATTTTATATGAGAATGTGTGCCTGGCCAGCCCTATGCCCCTAGCCTGCATTAGTTGGATTTTGGCTTTATTTTTAGGTCGACAGGCTGTATCCATGCCTAAATTTCGTCCTGATTATTGTATTGAATCGATAGAGCCTGTCAAATGTAATTTTAAATCCCTCCCTGGCCAAGTCCAACAGGAGTCACTTATAAACCATTATATATTTGCAAATGGCCTGGGCCCGAGCCAGAGTTTGAAATCCATGGGCTAGACCCAGTCCTAAATAACAGGCCCTTTATTTAAATAGGCCTTTCCTGTTAATGATAGAAGAAAGATTCACATCATTTCCGCTGAGCCATTTTCACCAAGGGTCCAGATCCAACACACGTGTGTGGCAAGGACTCGCTTTAGAATCTAAACAGCTGCCATAGTCCGTACTCTGACAGCCTTCCTTGTGCCAAAATAAAGGATTTCTAAAATTGTCCGTCCCAAAACAAGGAAAATAGCTTGCACTTTCCTCATTTCAATTTTATAAATTTCCCGTGGAAATTGACGAATATGCTCCTGCCAGAAGCTTCTGCACCCAAGACTCCAACGTGCGTTTCCCACACTCCCAATCCAATCCATTGCAATCCACACCGTCAAATCAAGGAACAATGGGACCACCTTAAGTGGACCCATGAAGAAAATCTAATCTATCATTTCCTTCTTATTTTCGTTTTGAGATAACTATGATGGCTTATTGGCTTTGACGGTCTGGATTGGGATGGAATGGGATGGGATGTTGTGGAAGACGAACAGCCGAGACTATCGGCTGAAGACGCACGTGATCACATGGGAAAGCTGGCCTATGCTGTGTGTGCCTGCTATCTCTGGGATGACGTCACGTCGTACAGCTGGAGGGCATGAAGCGAAGCTGTCATCTGCTTACTGGCCCAGAGTAAATGATGGCTCTGTTCGGACACTTTACTTGCCCGCTCAGACATTCACTCCTAAGTCCTCCCACGTGGGCCCCATCCTCGCTGACCAGATTGTACATTCAATACACCCCCACCCATTGTGTCTTCTCTTTTCTACAAGATGGCCCACTCCAATGATCAATCGTTCCCGGGCCCTGCTAAATGACTGATTTACTTTATCATGGGCCCCATCTATATCAAATAAGGGCCCCTCACCTGAGAACAGTTTCTTATGGAGCCCACCTAAGGCCCCACATGATGATGGAAATGGATGGATCGATCCTCCAATCTATTTGTGTATGGGGAAGGACTTTCAAATAATTTTAACCACTTGGTTAATGGTAGTCAACCAGTCCAGTTTATGGTCCATTGGGTTCTAAAACTTGTTTGGTAAAAATATTTGTTGGGTGAAGTGCATATTGAAGAGAAAACATTATGGAATTTACTGATAGTGTGATGAAATTTCGATTTTATTGGCTTGATAAGGAATATTTTTTTTTTTTTTAGGTAAATAATAGATGAGGATTTGTCTTTTAGAGGCCTGAAAAAATTATTTTTTCATATTTTTAAAATAAAAAATGTAAATTTAAAATTTTAAACTTTTGATATTAACAGCCAAGTATTTGGGCATGCAACATTCATCTCATTTCAGAGCAACGGGTGCTCTCCTGAAGTTTTTCCATCACATAAAAGTGCAGGTTCCAATTGCCACGACTCTGTAGTCTTCTTACACAGCGAGGGAGTAGAAAAGTCGTACACGGGAAATGGGAGTTTGGGACCGATTGACAATTCACTTCTAACAAACGTCCATTGACCACACCCAGATGGACGGTTACGATATTTTCAACCCTTGCCAATTGTACCACTTGGCTTCCATCGAAAGTGTGGTCTACTGTTCCTGGGCCCCACTGACGGGCATCAAGGCCAGGTGTATGGCGACCGAGTTGCCACCATTTTAGACCCACCACTGTCTGGACGCGCATGGTAGTTAGAAATTAGGATTTCGATAGTTCTCTCTTGTTCCAAAATACAATATAAAAATCAAAACCCGGATTCCTTGCTTGAAGCGGTTTTGTGGGAAATGAAATAAAAAGCGGTTTCCTTCCCATAGCTGTGAAAGAAAGAAGAAAGAGCGAGAGAGAGAGAAAGCGAGCGAAAGAGAAAAAACTAAGAAACGCGGAAAGAAAAAAACGGCGACTCTTTCCTCTTTCTCTTTCTCTTCTCTTTCTTTCGTTCTTTCTAATATCTTCTAGACATTTGAAACACGGAAAACCGAAAACACGTATTCACCGAACAGGAATTTTTCCAAGGCGCGTTTCAGTTTTCCGTTGCCAAATCCCATTATTTTCTTCTTGTAATGCCATATAATTACAACAAGTACAAATCCATTTCCCTCAACACCAGCATTCCTTCATTTTCTTCAGATGTCTCGTGTTTTCCTCGCGACTATCCTCATCTTCCTCGCCTCCTCTTTCCCTTCTTCCTCAGCGATTCGCTCCTTTCCCTTAACCCTAGTCGCGGATTTGGAATCGGATGAGTCATCTTCACCGCTGCCGCGATTCAAGGAGGCGCCCGAGTACCGAAACGGAGCAGAATGCCCGATGGCGAGTTCGGACGACACGTGCGACCCCTCGCACGTGCACATCGCCATGACGCTCGACCTCGCCTACCTGCGCGGGTCCATGGCCGCGGTCCTGTCGGTCCTCAAGCACGCCTCCTGCCCTGAGAACGTCTTCTTCCATTTCGTCACCACGGACCGAGTCCGAACCGGCCCACTCGCCCGACTCGTCCGGTCCACGTTCCCGTCACTCCGGTTCGAGATCTACTACTTCGATGAGAAAATCGTGAAGGGACTCATCTCATCATCCGTGCGCGAGGCGCTCGAGAATCCTTTGAACTATGCGCGGAGCTATTTGGGCGAGCTCCTACATCCGTGCGTGGCTCGCGTGATCTACTTAGATTCGGATCTGATTGTAGTTGATGATATCCAACGGTTGTGGAGCATCGAGCTTACAGGCTCGCGAGCAATAGGCGCGCCTGAGTACTGCAGAGCGAACTTCACCAAATACTTCACAGAGAAGTTTTGGTCGGAGCCGGGGATGGGTGCGGAGGTGTTCGGAGGCGAGAGGGGGAGGCGGCCGTGCTACTTCAACACGGGGGTGATGGTGATGGATCTGGAGAGGTGGAGGGAAGGGAGGTTCAGGGAGAGGATCGAGGGGTGGATGGAGGTGCAGAAGGCGAGCAGAATCTACGAGCTTGGCTCGCTGCCGCCGTTTTTGCTGGTATTCGCCGGGGACGTGGAGGCCGTCCACCACCGGTGGAATCAGCACGGGCTCGGCGGAGATAATGTGAGAGGGAGCTGCAGATCGCTGCATCCGGGGCCGGTGAGCCTCCTGCATTGGAGCGGGAAGGGGAAGCCGTGGGTGAGGCTGGATGCGAAGAACCCTTGCCCGCTTGATAGGCTTTGGGAGCCGTACGATCTCTACTTGCCATCATCGTCGTCATGATCATGATCATGTGAGATGGACGGATTGGATGGACTTAGATGAGGGAGATTCTTTTGATTTTGTTCTTCTCCTTTGGCTTCCTTTCTCTATCTCTCTGATTTGGGCATGGATTGATTCGATTCATTGATTGCAGATTGGTGATTGTAAATAGAGAGAGATAGAGAGGAGGGAGGGGAAGGAGACGGGAACGGTTGAGTTCTTTCATTCGTTGATTCTACGGTATTTTATTTTATTTTTGTTGTTGATGATGATGATGGGATGATGGACGGTGGGGATTTTCTGATCATCTGTATATGGATTAATGGGGTCTTAGTTGCCAACTTCTGCGTTGGGAGAGAGGCCTAGAATGTATTGGATGAGTAATGATGATGAGATGATGAAATGATAGGAAGTGGACGGTTGAGATGAATAATTTATGAAATTTTATTTATTTGATTCTTTTTTATATCTTGATCATTGATACTTATAGTTTTGTTATTATTATTATTTTCTTCTATTGTTGTTTTTCTTACTCCCTGTCAATCACTGTGGATGTTTTTCTTGGTTTTCTTGGATCAATGATGCTTGCCAGCTTGAAAGGTTCTGTTGGGCATTATTGGGATTTTTGTACATTGTGAATGACTTTGGACCTTGGAGACCATTGTAATCAGCAGCAGGAAAAGTCCTGTGAGGAGCCTTGGGCTTGCATGCATGGTGCAGTGGGGTTGAACTGTTGAAGTTTCTACTCATCATGGTTTGCCAATCGATGAATAAATGAAGAGGGGTGGTCCTCACCTGGCTGCTGAAGGTTGAAGGGTTGAAACTTAAATCACCTGAGTTCTTCTAACACAATCTGAGAGCTCTCCCACGCATGGGTTCAATGGGGCTTGGAGCTCCTGAGCTGAGTTAACAAAAAAATTAAAAATACAAGCCAAAGCCAAAACTGACTAACAAAGGATCAACACACAACATTTGGCTCTGATCGACTTTTTTGCAGTCATTTACACCCTCCTAACAGCCCTAGCTCCAACCCTTTTTTTTTTTTTTTTTGTCTCCACAGGAGACTTATCATACAGTACAAATGTCTTGTATATTCTGACCCATTTTTGTGGGTGTAATGTTTCAATTTATTATTTATCCGTTAAAAATTAAATTATAATTAATCGTATTAGACGATTTGATTACGGTTAAATATCACTTAAAAAAATATTTTGCCCTTTAAATCTGCATGCAAAATAATATTATTGTTTTTTACAAACCAAACAAAATAATACTATTATTTTTCATAAAAATAAACACAACAACTAAAAGTTTAAAATGATAGTATAAAACATCCATAATGCAATACAATTTTAGAAAACATGAGACAAGTATAATTCAACTCACAAAATAATTGTATTCTCATAGGCAAGAATAGAAAAGGAGTCTTAACTTAAGTCATTCTATTTCATTTAGGTCTTAATGGTTTTGTTCTCTTAGTGTAATGGTTCGGTTAATCATGTGTTTTGGAACAGTTAACCGAATCATATTTTAAGGTTCGGTTCGACTAATAACCGTGAGTTGAGATTAAAAACTATAACCGAACCATCAAGCATGATTTTTTGAACCATAAAACACGATTATTAACCGTCAATTCGGTTTGAAGATTTATTTGTTTATTTTTTTACACCCGTACCTATCTTCATATACAGTGAGAGGACTATACTTTCTATTCAACTTCGTTTCCGTAAAAGTAGACAAGAAAAATATGTAGCAGAGCATGTCTTGCTATGATTCAAATTGAGGATCCGGATCCAATTCAACTTCGTTTCCGTAAAAGTAGACAAGAAAAATATGTAGCAGAGCATGTCTTGCTATGATTCAAATTGAGGATCCGGATCCAAAGATGTGTTGGAACTTGGAACTTGGAACTTGACCAAAATTGGGGCTATTAAAGGTACAAACATAGAAGGAAATGAGATAGCATGTGCTAATCAATCTGAGCTACTCGGTCACATTGATTAACAAATTGAGAAGGGGCCGTTGTAAATGACCCATCAAAAGGAAAAGCAACTATGAAGAAGTGGCTATATGACAACGACAACCATGATTAGTATATGATAAAGAGACTTTGAGACGTGGGGTTGGGCACTACTGATGGAATTGGCCAATAGATGCAAACCTCAATACAAAGTCTTGCAAGCTCAACCATACTTGGAATGATTCCACAAAATGATTGATTTTTTTAAAGTTGGCTTCATGTTAGGGTCAAGTCTACTCTATTCGATCATGGATAGGTAGTTGTTGTTTGAAGTCATTTTCACCCACATGGATGACTTTGCGTTATCAAATTCTTAAACCAAAAAAGAATATTTTGGTTTTTTTTATTATTTATTATTTATTTTTATTTTTATTTTTAACTAGGAAGAGAGATTACCACCAAGGAATTTCTAGTAATTCACGCACACACTTACCATTTTTGTGTGGTAACATTAGAGTATCATTCTCTAATGAAGTAAACTTACCACTTTTTAAAAGCAAGTGAGCCATCAGTAAATGTTGTCCAAGCCATCTCAAACCATACTTGTTCTTTTTCCTTTTTTTTTTCTTTTTTGTTCAATTTCAGTTATTTGTAAATTTATTCATGATTCTGTCATTTCTAGTAATTCACACACACACACTTAAATAAAAATTTGCAAAAGGAAGTATTAATTACAGCTGTTTCACCCGTAATTATTAAATATCCAACTATTACGCTTTTTTCAAACAAAAATAAAAAATTTCCCTGGTCATGATCCTCTAAATTGCAAAACCTCAAACATGTACATACAGTTTAGTCATTATTGGAGACGCTAGCCTCACTGCATAACTAGTTTGCATTTGTGTTGGTTTAGTGGGCACCACTTGAGAGATTACTCCAGTTGGGTCAAAGAAAAAAAAATTACCTGTGATAAATAATCTTGTTTTTAAGTAGTTTAATTGCTTGAAAAACTTCAAAGAATACCAAAATCGTACTCAACTGATAGCTTAAAAATCTGGAAACTTGAGTCAACTCCATGATTCTAGCAGAGTGCTCGGTCAGACTCAGCTAGTCTTGCCCAACATGGCAGTTCTTAATTAGTAACTTCAATTGCAAAACTTTTCAAAAAAAAAAAAAACTAATTGAGCCGGGTCGGCTAAGGCGGATCAAAATGGATTTCAAAATTATGAGTCCAATGGCATACATTATGACCTACTTCTACAAGAGATGTCCAAGTATTGTGGCAGTGCCCAACCAGCACCACCCTAGCTTAGCCTCTCAATGGTCAAGCCATAAAACCCGTTTTAAAATAGATATTTTTAGCTGGAGAGGGCATTCCCAACATTAAATGTTTTTGGGATAGTATTTGCAAACTCCTTATTTCTTCGTTAGAATCTAGAACTTCTAGTCACATGAAAGATGTCTTTTGAGAAATCAGGAATTCCACCATCTTTGCATTTTGAAGGAATTCGTGAATGCTCGAGTCCACAGGAGTATATATTCAAGAATTCCACTATGTCTGAGAATTCAAGAATTCTCCAGACAGGAATTCCAGGATTCTAGTACAGAAACGGGCCTTTGGACTTTAGCATCTAGGAATTTCATCAAAATGCAAATAGGGTGAAATTTCTGAATTCTCAAAGGTCATTTGGGACCTTTCATTTGGCTGGAATTCCTAGATGCTAGGCAAGAAACAGGAAATTTGCAAATGGCGTGTCTAAAAAACTCAAGATCTAGAATTCATATCAGGAATTCTAATAAAGAAACAGGTCCTAAAAGTGCCTCTTCATCTGATTTGGAATTCTAAATTCTTACAGCAAACAGAGTGTTTAGAATGCTCAGGGGACAAATTTGGGACCGTTTCTTTACTAGAATTCATGTCTGGTGGTTGTCTGGGAATTTCAAATCCTGGTATTTGAAATGCTACCAAATTCTGGAATTCTAAATTCGTTGTTTCATTCATGGCCTGAATTCCTACCTTGAGATTTTCATTCATGGCCTGAATTCATTATGTGACAAGTGAGATTTTCAAATCCTACTTGTTAAAGTGGTTTTTCAAATGCTGGGTTTTTTGGAATTTGAAATGCCTGGAATTTCAAATGCCCAGGAATTCTGTGTGAATTCTGGTAATGAAACACAGAATTCCTGATAGGAATTCTGAATTCCCAGACAACCTGAATTCCTGTCAGGAATTCTAGTAAGTGAATAGGCAAGTCTCACATCATGTCATAAATCTCCAACAAGCCCAATTCCTTGTTAGAAATTACTTTAACCAAACAGGCCGAGAAACATGGGATTAATGATAGTCCCATCTAGCAAATGGATCAAATATTGTGCTTCAGATTCAGTCCACAGGACTAAGATCTAAGTCCAAGTCCCGGCCAAAACAGGCTTAGGCCGTACCCCAACTGCCCCACTCTATCGACAACACACTTGCATAGAATGAATGGCAAGATAGAGACTCACCTACTCTACGAGAGAACCATCTTGTTTTGGCGAATTCAGATCTATCCTATGAGGCTTTAACCTCTTAGCAATTCTAAGTTAAAGGAGTGGAACTCAATGGTGGAGCCCAACTATTGTGATCCAAATCGTTCAAAATAAATATCGATATGAGCATTTGAGCATTTCAAGTTTTACGTCAACCTATATATTCAATGCCACGTTTTTATCTAATAGTCAATCCAACGGTGGAACTAACTCGAATTGATGTAAAATCTGAATATATCGCATGTACCTGAAAGGCATTTATTTTGAACGTTTAGATTTCAATAGTGGCCCCAATATATGGAGTTCCACTCCAAACTAAGAATTTCTATAGGTTAAAGCCTTATAAAGGATCCGGACGCTATTTTGGAATCTCATGAACAGCTTGGATCCTACCTGTTGTGACATTCAGATTATATTCCTCTGACATTAGTTATTATCTTTTTCTATCAAGTTGGGGGATTAAGTAATGCATCTGGTTTAGGTTCCTTGAGTGCTTGAAGCGGCAAAGGCATGTGTCAGAGTAATTTAAAAGGTATATATTATTATTGGAAGTAGTTCTCTCAAGTACTACTTCCTAAAAGTTGTTGCATGAGTTGCTACTGCCTCAGTTAATGAAACTGTTAAAAGATAGTTCCAACAGTTCAAAGACTGTTTCAAAAAAAAAGAAAGTTCAAGGAATATGAGATGTTGTGAAACATCAGCTTCAGGTTTGTTGGTAGATAGCACTAACCTTTCTTCTTCTCTTTTCTTTTTGAGCTGGACTTATGTAGTTATGTTGCAAACATAGAATTTAGTATCTATCAAGCGTTGAGTTTCTATATATCATGGGAAGAATATGGTTGAAAATTAAAATGAAGAAGCAAAAAAACCTATATAAATCCATGATTCTTCTTTATAAAAGGTTTCTCTTAATTAGCTTTAGTTGCGATAATATCATCAATCGCGATAAATAATTTTAACAGTATTTGGACTTGTCTTAACAATATTGGACTCATATCAAATCATTGATTATGGCATATTATTATGATAAGTTCAATGATCAGTAATAATTCCTTATACATTCTTTTTAACTACTTTCTCATTTTCAGTTGTAACTAATCTGGCAGGTTCTATGTACTTTTCCAATATATAACTCCTATTTGTACAGATGTAGTGTACAAAAGGCAAGTTTGGTGGTAAATCGCTTTGATTATAGAGAAATGCGTGGGTTTGTTTTGTGGGTGGGTGGGTTGTTGGCTCAGAGGCAACGGAGGTGATAGAGACAATTGGTTTTCTTGATGCAGTCAAGACAAGAGTCAGTGGTAACCAATAACAACTAATATGCTTTTTCCTTGGAAGATAGATATATATAAAGGGATTTGTTGAGAAGTATTATTTATTATAAGTAGATAATGCACATTCCTAGCTCTAACAGAATCTACACTTCTGATGGACAATAATTCCTGTTGAAAAAAAAAAAAAAAACTTCTGGTGAGACCAATCAGTGAAGACTTGAAATCACATCTCTCTCTCTCTCTCTCTCTCTCTCTCTCTCTCCTTATTCACTGCCTGTTTGTAAGGAAGTTTTATTAGAAAGGTTTTGATTGTGTGGTGGGTGACCTCTATGGTAAATTGGGTTCCAAAATAAACAAAGTTGTTAACTTAAAAGGGTTTAAGTGGTCCACCCATGTGAATTGGTGAGCCAAGGACCTGTAGGTGCACACAGGTCTAGGGAATGCTGAATTTTTTTTTATTGTTCTGCTAATATTTTAACAGACATATTGGTCATGGTCTTGAGAAATTAAATGAAGATGTAAGGTATTGGAAATGACGGTCCAATGAGTAGAAACCTTTCATTTTGTTTCTTAATTTTTATTTTGAGTGTACATGAACAGCACTGAAAGGCCAATGCTAGCTTCCCTTTCAACCAAAATGCTAATTCCAAAGAAATTCTTGTATAGAATAATAAAAAAAAAGGACACGGACCAAGTCTTTCTATTTGTATGTTATACAAATAAGTGGCAGTGACATGGGGGCATGATGGTGAGCTATACTTGCTCTATCGCATTCATAGATGAGCCATTGATTAGAAGATATCAAAAATCAATTTTATTGGACATTTCTAAACATATGATTTGAGACACCATGTAAATGATTGAAAATATTTTTTTTTTCTCATTTTTATAGTTAGTTTTATCTCTATCAATCTAATTATTTGAAATGAAGTCTTTAAAAGCTATTTTTTTACATTCTCATAGCCCACATAAGCATCTATTAGGGTCAATGGACTCCACATGCCATGTGTCTTAGCCATCAATTTCTCTATCCGAAAAAACACGTTCATCCATTTTAAGCTTTCGTAAATGTGCCTAAACCATCTCAAATGATATTATCTAGAATGTCTTATATTGTTCTTTGTGAATTTCTTCTAATGTAATTGTTCATAATTCTATCATTTCTAAGCCACATATCGTTTTAGGCATGCGCATTTTGACCCCGGAAATTTGAATTTACTATTTGCTCAAGATTCAGCTCCATACAGAGTGCTAGGCCCAACTTTTCTTAATAATCTAAGCGGCACTCAATGATCTTACACACTACACACTTGTTTTCAGTCTACCAACTTTATAGTATTTTGTACTGGCTAATATCTAATTCGGACCCCCCTAGTTTGTTCTATGACAGCTCCTCAGTAATGATATCTCACACACTGTGATACTATCCTGTTTTTCAATTTTGACATTTGAATTTCTCCACCCTCTGATCCACTAAACTTGCACTTCTTATCATTTCTGTTACATCTACTAATTTTAAACTCATTACATTCAGATGGCATTATCAAAAGTTTCAATTATCATCTACCTTCTTTAATAGTACTGCATTATCATCTGCAAACAAAAAAAAAACCGCAGAATCCCATCTCAAACATCTGGCTCTAAAAGAGTATAGAGTGAAGGGTCAGTGGAGAGTGAGTAGCCTTTGATTTTTCTCACCTTTGGTAGTAAATCTTTTTTCATATCCCTTTCCACCACTATGAGAAAATTTGATAGTCTATTAGGCGAAAATCCATTGCCCATTATCTTCTGCCTTTCATCCTTCTCCAAGCCCTCCACTCTCATATGAAAATGTCAAACTTACAATAGTCATGGAACAAATATGACACATCAAAGAGAGATCATTCCAATCAAGAAATTGGAAACACCCACCACCAGGCCATGTCAGGAACGGTATGAGTCTGGCTCGCATTGGTCTGCAACTCTGCATTTAGGCCCATGGGCAGAACCAGACTATTATCTGGCTCTATAACCAAATAGACTGGCCCTTGGTGGCCCAGCACGGCACATACCTGAATCAAGCGACGCAAAAGTATGCAAATATACTGGGCACTTGACTAACTTTCGGCCCCATGGCCTAGACTCACGCTAGATAACAAGGTCCAATCAGAAAATGGGCTAGGCACGATCAAGCTTCACTGGCCAAACTCAGGCCAGATTATTAGGTCCAATCACCCAAGCCAACCTCCAATGAGAATTCGCTCCAATTTGTTTGCAGAGTTTAATTCCTAGGATTTGTAAGTAATGTCATTACTATTGAATGGAAAGAATTGAAGAAACAAAAGTGAAGATCCACAAATGAAGATCTGGCCGCAATGATAACATTGCATTAGATGATTTTACTTGTAAAGTTAAATACAAAGGAACCATGGCCCTAGCCTATATTTGAGATAAAACAACAAAAAAGAAGAAAAAGAAAAAGTAGAACTCATGAAGCTAAACATAGATTTATGGAACAAAGTTGTGATGCTGAAAAAATGACGATGAAGATCAGTATGGAATCTCTGATGCCCATGATTTTATTAACGAATCACATAACAATACCAACTCAAGTGTATATCAATTATCAAGTGGTCCCAATACATGAGTCGTCCTTCCATGCCTTTTCACATGATGTAGCCTGAATGTGGAAATTTTGGATGAGGAAAATCTAAATTAACCATAGTTCGCACTTAAATTGTGCAAGTATAAGTTGAGCCATTTTAAGGGATGAAAAATGAATCTGCTGTGGAAAATGCCTCACCAAAGCAATGCAAATGACCTGTCAAAAAAATCATGATCATCCATGCATATGTACCTTCAGTTATGAAAGATTTTTGGGTAAGAATGGAGTTATCAAGCCTCTTCCAAGGTAATTCATAGATGCTAAAAGAATAAGAAAAAGAAAATATCATCAATAGCATTAAGAAGAAAATAGAGAGTAGATTTCACTGTGCAGTGTGCACGCATCTCAATTATCATGCATTAGCAAAAATAATACTAAAAGAGGGAAAAGACCCCACATTTCTCCCCGGTCGTAGAAGAGAAGCATTTGGTGATTCCCATACAAGGGAAGGGAAAATGAAAAAAACCAAAAGGCAGCCGGCATCTTGCTTCTGTCTTTATTCATACCAACCTTGCTGGGTTTCATTCTCCAATCAAGAGCAGCCTTGACTTCTTATGGCCTCTTTGCAGCTGAACATCCTCAAGGAAGAACAGATCTTACTTCTTTCCTATCTGCTCCAAAGACCTGCCCCAAAGGAAAACCAGTCAAGCACTGACATGGATCAAGCATAGTAGGTGCTGATGCATCACGATCACATGTACAGTATATCTGGATGTACTACATTCCATACAATTCCCATGGTTAGCTATCCAGATCTTTCACCTGAGGTTGCACCGTTCATAGCATGTGCTCCGAAAATGTGAAAACATCAAACATTTGACTGCCAAAGAGGCAATAAAGAAAATGGCACTGTCCAGGTTATGTCCAATGAAGATTTTTGGGACATGATGGGGCATCATCATCAGAAGATGCCCGTACTCCCCCAGCTGTGCAGAGTTTTGGTGAAGCGGGATAGTGAAGTAACGGAACATGTCATGATGCATCAGGAACCAAAAAAATCTCATATACACTAGAGGTTGGATCAACTTTAGGAAATCAAGATCAGACAGTTAGGAAAACTACATTCCTTTTTCTTAATGGTAACATGCCTCAAGCCCCACAAAATTGTGACAATGAACACCTTTATAAGTATGCTAGCTATAGGCTCATCATGGAAACTAGATTCCTAAATTGTGAAACATGGTACGTTAAATAAGCTACAAGTGGTTACAATGTGGTTGAACGCTTAGACAAGAAGAAAGAAATGTGAGAATAGAAAGATAATTGAAGATTCATCAGAAGGCTCTGTACCTCCACTCCAAAACCTTTCACATAAACATTGGTGAAGAGTTCAGAAGGATCAGGCATAGGGCTCTCCTGAAAAAAGAAGCGGGCAAAATGAAAGGTTAGAGTTCCCGAACACCCAAAATAGAAGGTAAAGAGCAGACAACAGAGGAGTTCATTAAAACACACATATATTCACAAAGAAAAGATGTAAATTGACATTTCCAGTAAATATTCAAATATAAAGTTTGGTGGTCACCTTGGCTTCAGCAATTGCTCCATCTACTCGTTTTCTGATCTCTTTCTCAATATCCTGTGCCAAAACATGACTCTTAGTCAGCCTGTAATAGCTATAAAGTTCTGAGCTTTAAATGCGTGCAGTTTCCCATACTGGGGCACAGTTGACTTTCACATTAAAGTCATCATCATGAAAGAAGTTTCCAAAACCAGATTGTTTTTTCTTGAGCCCAAGTGCAAGACTTCTGGCCATGATATAAAACATGCTACATCAGTTAAACATTCCATTACCCACTAAAGTGGAATACCTTGAGCTCGGCTGCAGTGGCAATCTCATGAGCTAATATCAGCTTCCTTATTCTTTCAATTGGATCACGTTCCTGCAAATATTGGGGAATACATTCAGTTCTATACTTTCAAAAGAAAGGAATAACAGCATGCAGATTGCACAATATAATCTGACCTGCCTCACACCAGATATTTCATCACGTGTGCGGTAGGTGCTCCCTGGATCAGACATGGAGTGTCCATGGTACCTGTAAGTATCCATCTCAAGGATCTATATGCAATGTCGAGAAAAGATGTTAAATCATAGTTATAGCTCCCTTCTCAAGGAGCACAAATGAATCAAACTGTTAAATAAAAAAATTGAAAAGGAAAGAAAACACACACAATTGGAGAGTGAGATTTGAAAAGAAAACATTAAATAACATGAGCAATCAAAAAGCCTGCTCTCAAGCTGAAAGACAATCAAGTCATTACTCATGTGGACCATGTGACTTAAAAGAGTACAAAGAGGGAAAAAATAGGGGGGAAAAGTCTTAAATACATACTGATATAGTCGTCATTTAACTTCTGGAAGCAACAACAAACAGCAACAATAATGAAAACCTTAGTTTGTAGTCTATGATGCCCGAATACCTGTACATGCATCCGTGTTAGACCAATACAATACTCTTAGTATTACCTGAAACACTTAATACATGCATCCACGTCAGAACAATACAATACTCTTACCATTACTTGAAACTCTCAATACCGTACAGATACTTCTGTGGTAAGAATTTAGGATATCCTCCAACGTTCAGCGCCCACAATCTCACATAGTTTTATTAGTTTTCTTTCTTATCTGCAAAAAATATGTTTAAATGAATGCTAACATTGACAATTTCATTAATTTAGAAAAGTTATCAAGAAAAAATTAGCATAGCCATATCCATATCCCAGATTTCCAAAAGTGTAGAGCCATGTCCCCAATCCCTGTATCCTTATCTATGTAGCTTGTGATAAACTCCTTTTTTTTTTTTGTTAGAAAACCTGTGATACACTTGGAAGCACCTTTGATGCAGGACAAGCCCATGGCCCCCCATGGGTCGACCCACCAACGGGCCCAACCCAATTATCATGTCCAAGCATTTGGGCCCAGCCCATTTATTTTATGTTATTTAGGCCTTTAATTATGTTTTAGGTTGCTTATTAGGATGTTTTAATCATGGCCATCAGTGTGTTTGGATGGTCCAGATTAGTCTTAGGGTTATTTATTTTCCTATATAATGATGTAAAGCCTCTTTGGCTATGGGATGATTGATGACTAATGAAAATGAGTTTTTCTTCGAGTTCTCCTCCAAGAAATCCCTAACGCCTCCTGGATTGGAGTTCGGTGAGAGCCCAATTTCTGAGTCTCTTGAGCCCTACCTGCTCATTAGACGTAACGCTTCCGGATTGGAGTTTGGTGAGAGCCCAAGAAAAGGTATCATCTTTCTTATCTTTTTCTATCTTCATCGCCCTCTCGTATCTCTACCTCCGCTGTCTGCACCAATTTTGGAGAAAAGGAGAAATTGATGCAGGACAAGCCCATGGCCCCCCATGGGTCGACCCTCCAACGGGCCCAACCCAATTATCATGTCCAAGCCTTGGGCCCAGCCCATTTATTTTATGTTATTTAGGCCTTTAATTATGTTTTAGGTTGCTTATTAGGATGTTTTAATCATGGCCATCAGTGTGTTTGGATGGTCCAGATTAGTCTTAGGGTTATTTATTTTGCTATATAATGATGTAAAGCCTCTTTGGCTATGGGATGATTGATGATTAATGAAAATGAGTTTTCTTCGAGTTCTCCTCCAAGAAATCCCTAACGCCTCCTGGATTGGAGTTCGGTGAGAGCCCAATTTCTGAGTCTCTTGAGCCCTACCTGCTCATTAGACGTAACACCTCCGGATTGGAGTTTAGTGAGAGCCCAAGAAAAGGTATCATCTTTCTTATCTTTTTCTATCTTCATCGCCCTCTCGCATCTCTACCTCCGCTGTCTGCACCAATTTTGGAGAAGAGGAGAAATTGATGCAGGACAAGCCCATGGCCCCCCATGGGTCGACCCTCCAACGGGCCCAACCCAATTATCATGTCCAAGCCTTTGGGCCAAGCCCATTTATTTTATGTTATTTAGGCCTTTAATTATGTTTTAGGTTGCTTATTAGGATGTTTTAATCTTGGCCATCAGTGTGTTTGGATGGTCCAGATTAGTCTTAGGGTTATTTATTTTCCTATATAATGAGTGTAAAGCCTCTTTGGCTATGGGATGATTGATGATTAATGAAAATGAGTTTTCTTCGAGTTCTCCTCCAAGAAATCCCTAACGCCTCCCTGGAATTGGAGTTTGGTGTTGTTAATTCGTCATCGCCCTCTCGCATCTCTACCTCCGCTGTCTGCACCAACCTTGCTCCTGACGTTGAAAATATACTATGGAAATGGAATCATGACCCATATAAACAAATCAAAACTTAGATAAGAAAGTAGCAAATGCCAAAATTTTTGATCGAAGAAGGTGACCCTGCTTGTGTGATTCGGTGGACCACTACCCAACGCTTGACACTTTTGCATTTGTGGGATCTGGTTGAGGAGATCCAAGGCTTCACAAGCGCAAATGGCAAGGATTTAAAAAGTGGAATCGGGACCCGACTTGGCCAAGGCCGAGTCCAAGTCAAGTTGCCAGACTTGGGTGAATCGCATGGGACTCAGCCAAGTCGGATTGAGTCCCAATGCAAGACACAGACAAGTTGGATTGAGTCGGATTGGGACCACCTAAATCTCTCCTGTAATCTCACTTCCAGGCCCCAGCTAACTGGTGAGCAGAAAAGAAAAAGGAAAGAAGCTACAAGAGATGTTCAAGCAAAAAAGGGAAAAAAGGGAAGAAGAAGAGGCGTACCAGCACCGGCCGAGTAAAGTAGCAGAAGCATTAAGACTCGAGCACCTCTGGCAATAGAGCAGCAATCAGCCAGTAACCCAACTTCTCCCAGCAACAACCAGTAACCCACTTCTCCAAGAACAGCAGAGAAACTCTCTCTCTCTCTCTCCTCTCTCTCTCTCTCTTCCTCTCTCTCCTCTCTCTCTCTCCTCTTCTCCTCTCTTCTCTCAAGTAATATTACAAAACAAGACTCACCCACGCTTCAATGTGGACTCGCCCCAATCTCATAGGACCAACCGATCCCTTGAGCTCAATTCCGATTCAGCGACCCCCAGACTCGATCCAAGACATGAGCCGGAGCTGTAAGTCAACTCAGACTCGGCGTTTTTTATCCTTAGCGAATGGTCTCTTCATCTAAAAAACTGATAGGTTAAAAGGTCAAAAACTTTTCAATCAATGGGGCCAGATATGCTGAAGTTGTCATATTGGCTTTGTTATTGCTGGTATGGGAGAAAAGAAACAGAGGATGTTCAGCACTAAGGCTATTGACAACCACTTACTCAAAAGTTGCAGCTGATAAAGAATGGCAGAACAATGTATATCAAAGCGCCCCCCCCCCCCCCCCCCCCCCGCGGCAAGTGCAGGTGTGCACAGTAACATACACAACACCCTCCATGAGGAAACACATGGCACCAAGACACAACACAACCACCAAGGACTCGAACACTCGACCTCCCTTTTTGATACCGTGTTGACAATCACTTACTCTAAAAGCTTAAGCTCGCAGAGAATGGCATAACAATGTATATCAAAGGGCACAACTACTAACGTTGAAGGAGAATTTGATTTCTCTCTTTAGGTTGAGTGGCGATATATGGGCGTTGAATCTTGAAGATTTTATCCCAAAGAAATTAATTACTAACAAACTGGGAGGCATGCATAATGGGAGAGGATAGTCAAATGATAAGATGCATGTCTCCTAGATTTCTTCATGTTATCTTCCTTCAAATGTTGATGGAGGTCCAGCAAGAGGTGCCTTGTTCAACCATGCAGGAGATATTAAGGTGGTTTTCTCGAGGCCTTTTGGTGTCGTCAGAGATTTCAATGAAGCTGCTCCATGAAACATTTTGGAAGCTTTAAGGGTGTTACTAATCTTTTTTGGGCCTTTGATTGTAGAGAGTGACTATAACAGATGCTATTGGTAGGGTCTCAAGTCAAGTTTGTTTCAGGCCCATTTCGGTTTGGCTCCAAAGTGAAACATCTCGGCCGATTCGGGAGTTTCTCTTTCCAATTGAAATTTTCATTTTGGAATATATAAAAAAAATTAAAACTATATATATGTATTAAAAATTATAGAAATTTTCATTCTACTAAGCATCACAAATACAATTTCCTAAGATG
>CM022945.1:4376337-4573733 GCA_012931725.1 Litsea cubeba | reverse complement strand
AAGGGAGACAATGATATATTATTTTAGATTGAAGCAAAATATACCCTCCAAACAATCTAACTGAAGTTGCGACCAGGACACTCTAATCAATTGCACCCAAAATGTTTTCTAAACCAAAGAATGGAAAATCAATATTGAAGCGATGATACCTCCAAAAACATAGTTTTTAATTATAAAAATGATTTTTGTCGGTAAATATACAAAAATACCACTGTAAATTACTATGGGGACCATATTACTTCTTAACATAACATGCTCCCAAGTCCCAAATTATATTACATTGGTTTAGAACTATAAAAAAAAATTCAAAATCTCCATGCAGTTAGACCACTAGATATTTAAGAATATCTAACATTGCCTCCCTTCTCATCCACATTTTCCCCAATAAATCTGAAATCCACTAGAATCTTGTTAATGTTATGGCTCAATTTGAGGTTTACCTCTGGAAAGATGTACAAGTAGTCATCAATCTGTAGAAGAGGCTTCTTTGGTGAGGTGTCTATTATCAAAATGATTAAATGACTGTAAAAAATCTCTCGGAAGATGGAGGTGTCATTGCCTAGCTTCCATCGTTTGTGCTTCAGTCGGCTCGACTTATGATCTTGGCCCTGCCGGTATTATGCATCGTTCTTGTATTCTTGATTTGGAAGACTGGTTCCTTAAGATTGTGTTCACGACCGGGCCCGAGATCTGATTACTTCGGGACAAACCTCGAGTCGCGATCTTATACTTACTCCCGTAAACTCCGAATTAACCGAAGTTAAAATGAAATCCACAAGGGATAACAAAACATCAATTACCTGTCAAATGTATATTTTTGCGGAATATTACATTGACGAAAACATTCAATACAGTACGAATTCTTTACTAAACATAAAGTTCAATATACGCATTCTATTTTCTACTAAAGTCATCCACTGTATATTCAAATACAATACAGGGGACTTTCTATTTACAACTCAAAATGAAGCTATCAAGTTTTCTCAAAACGTTTCCAAAATATTCCTAACTCTTTGGCACTTTCGGTTCAAGTCATTCGATCAAACCTCCTGGAGGTATCGGATGGGCCTCCTCCGCTGGCGGTACGGCCTCTGTAAGACCGGCACGGACAACTGGGCATGTGACGTCATCAATAACATTGTGAACACGACGGTTCAACAATGTATACACAGTTTATGATAGGACATGTATCATATATAAGAACCTGTCAATTTATCAATTTAACAGTTCTATACAATTCATACATCAACAGTGAACGGTTTCTAAACAGTGGAGTCAAGTAATAATAATTACTTGTGACAACTATAGTCGTATTCATTTCAATTCAAGTCAGTTCTTCCAACGGAAGCATTCGTTGTATTTGTAAATACAAATACTAGTCATTCATTATCAGTATTTATTCAGCGAGTACTCTTTTTATTACATGGCTTATCAATGACTTATCAAATGGTGGGATTTACCAGTGTCTTGATCAGAGATCACTGGCATCGCCACGGAGCTCCGGAACGCCCCATTCCATCTACTGCAGTAGGATTATTCATTACATTGTTACTTTTAGTAACCGTTTATTAATTTCATTAATTCTTTTCATGAACTCAGTTCAGCTCTATATGAGCTTAAGAAATCGTTATGTAATGTTAGACTAGGGAATCGATTCGATTAATTCTACAAACGACATTAAAATTTCTAAACCAGCAATTGAGTGAAACGTTCGTTATCCAATGCACGTGTTATTCTTGATGAACATCACTTTATATGTAATTTGTGCATTCAGAGAACTTTAGCTAACACATATGAAGGTTTAGACATTAATAAAACCAACCTGTATAAATTAGGCTTCGAAACAAGAAAATCAGACCTCAATCTGCAATTCTCCCCAATTTCGGTCACCTTTTCGGTCACCTGTCGGTTAACTGAATCATGGAATGCGGCTAACCGAATTTACATTTTGGTCAGCTTTCCAGAACCATAATTTTCTGATACTTTCTATCAATTCGGTCACCTCGTCGGTCACCTCTCGGCTAGCCGAATTTAATCGAATTAATTTCGGTTACCCTACGGTTAGCTTTCTAGAAGCTTAACTTCTGATGGAATTTCTGACCATAATTTCGGTCACCGGTGGTCACCTTTCGGCTAGCCGAATTCTCAATTTCGGCTAACCGAAATTCATCGGTTGGCTCACGGTCAGCTTTCCAGAAGCTGATTTTTCTGTGAAACTGAACCCAGATGGGTTCGGTCAGCTGACGGTCAGCAGTTCGGCTCCCAGAAGCTCATTCCAGAGCTTTGGATTTGAGTCTCTTGAGTTCCAGCAACTCTTAAAACATAATAAATCAATAGAAATGAGTATACTTGCCTCTATTGAAGATCAATTAATGAAAACCTCTTTGTTAGCTTGGCTTGAGATGAAATCCCCAATTTGAAGCTTCTTTCCCAAGCTTCAACTCCAAGAAAACTGAACCCAAGTTGAGGAAGAAGATGAAGTCTCTTCAAAACCACACTCAAAGCTTCACTCTTGATGCTTGATGGAGAGAATGGAAGAAAGGAAAGGAAAAATAAGAGTCTAGGATTTGATTTGGGTTGGAAATGAGTGAATGAGTTTATCTAAACTCATCTTAAGCTTATATAAGCATTAGTTTGCATTTAAGCCCTCCACCTCCTATTTCATTACAATTCGAGTCAAATGAAGGGTCATTTGATTCGTTTCTCGTCTAACGAGTTCAAGTCTTTATGAAAGTTAACGTACTCTTCGAAATACGCACGTTGGTATCAAGAGTTTCCGTATCCGACAAAATACGCGAAAATTCGTATTTACGTAAAAGCCCTCAATTTCATTGTTTGAGTCATTATCATGTCATTAAGCCTAAATCATTCTTTTAAGGTTAATCCAAGTTCATTTGGTCAATTGCCATCATTTGTTTAATTAAACATGGTTAATTAATTTTAATTCCGATTAACTAGAGTTAATCTCGATTAACTCGGGACGGGGTCTAACAGATTGCATCAGATGTGTAGCTCATTTTGTAGACCTCTGAAGGGCTTTCTCTTTCTTTTGCGGATAAGAAAACATTAAAAGGAAAAAGAACAGTGAGAAATACATGGTCAATCCTCAGTGGAGGGCTCTTGTTGATTCCGCCTTCTCGAACCCCATTTTGCTAAATATTTATCTGCTACATCACTGGCACCTTAAGCACAGGGATGAGAGAGATGCTTGAAGAGAACTTGGTCTCAGATTTCCTTAAGTTATAAGAAAGATGCTGTGGATCATTGGCTGAATTTTCTATGTAATCATCACATTTTCATTTGTGTATCACCAATCTAAAGGTGCTTTCTCTTATCTAACCAAATTGAAAGTCCTTACTCCTTAATCCTTATAATTGTCAGACGACATTTAAAGGCACTGGCAATTTAAATTTAATCCTTGTTTAAGTGCTTCCACTTCTGGAAAACTTTTATTGTTATTCAATAATTAAATCTAGCATCTCTTCCCATGTTCCTTAATATTTTATTAACTGCCTTCCCACCAGTGTTGTCGCAGCCCCGCCCAATTCAGCATGAAAGTGTCCGCTTTGGCCCACGTGCACCCATCCTAGTACCGCTCCCGCCCGAGCACGCTTAACTTCGGAGTTCTTATGATTTCCGGGGCCGCACGGTTTTTTTAATGGCCTCATGTTGAGTTTAGACGGAGTTTGACTTATAAGCCCAGGGTTAGGATTTGGATATTTCAAATGCGGGCTAATTGAGACTCACCATTTGAAGCCCGTGGTTGACACGCTCTGCCTCGTGGTTAAGAGTGCCGCTCAGACGAAGTTCTCACAGTTCCTCCCACCGGAAATAGAGCAGCCCTCGGCTCTGATACAACTCAGCATGAAATTGTCCGCTTTGGCCCACGTGCATGCGTAAGGACTTCCCAGGAGGTCACCCATCCTAGTATTGCTCCCGTCTGAGCACGCTTAACTTCGGAGTTCTTATGGTTTCAGGGGCCGCACGGTTTGAAAAGACCTCATGTTGAGTTAAGACGGAGTTTGACTTATAAGCCCGGGGTCAGGACTTGGATATATCCGATGCGGGCTAACTGAGACTCACCGTTTGAAGCCCATGGTTGACACACTCCGCCCCGTGGTTAAGGGTGCCGCCCGGACCACGTTCTCACAAGTGTACCCAGAGCATTTCAAGGAATCTATGTTCATCGAGATTTCTTCTTCATAGGCTATCCCGTTGTTGTCCAGGGAGTTTTCCTTTTGCTTGATTTTTTCTGCTTTTCAGTATGTCTCTTATGCTGTTTAGCTTTAATAAAATTCATTACCTTTTTCAGAAAAAAAAAAAGAGTTTTGATGTCAATTAAGCTGTGTTTATGCGATGAGAGGAATCTGCAGTAGAGAGGAAAATTGTTCTGATATTCTATGCAGCCCCTTTTTTGGTTGTTTGGTGCGACATATTTTCCTTGTGGAGAAGGAAAATAAATGAACTGATTTTTGTTGATAGAGAGGATTTCAATTTCTCATGGTGTTGGTAGGAATGCAAGATTCCTCTCTCCCACATAAATGAAAATCCACGAAGGGCAGATTCCTCTCGCTGCTCAAACGCGCCCTTAAGATTTCTTCTGGTACTTTCGTTAGGATTCCAGCTGATATTTCTCTCACCATGCATTGTTGTTATTCTGGCATTAGATTCTTAAAGCAACTGATTTACATTTGTGACAGATGATTTGTTCAACTTCGATTCTCTATGCCATGAGACGCTGGAAGATTATTTCTTTCACAGTGGGTGAATCATGGAGTGTTTCGGACAACTCTGCAACCCTTGTACCGGTTGAGACATTAGTTCATACCCTGCCTCTTGCAATGTCATATTTACTTTACATGGTATGTTCATAATTATGTGATGTTTAGAAACTAAGTAGCATATGGCAACCTTCATTCCAATTATAGTTAATTTCCCTAACAATCTTTTTTCCTCTGGTGGAAGCTGGCTTCAATGGAATCTGTACGGGGAGTTAATGTTCCAATGTACACCACCCTAAGACGCACTACTGTGGTATTTACAATGATTGTCGAATACCTTCTGACAGGGCAAAAGTATTCATCTCCTGTTGTTGGCAGGTAGGCGTTCTTTTCTTAATGTTTTTTAGTAAAGACATGCACTTTAACAGCATTGAAGACATATTGATCTGTAGTTGGAGCTTTGAACCTACAAGATATCCTCACTTTGTGTTCATAGTTGGTGGACGTTTTAATCATCATTGATTTATTTATTCTTTCCATAATCAAGAGTACTGAGATGCTAATAGAGCCGCTCGAATATATGGGACGTCAAAGTGAAGCAAGCTTGTAAATACCTGATTTACATGCAACATACTAGTGCATTGATTGTACAACTAAGTGCTCTAGTAGGCAAGTTGGTCATGTAGTTCATCAGAACCATGGTTCCTATTGAACTCTCATTTTATCTTAAACTACTGCTGAATGATTTATTTATTTCAGCTCATGAAGTCTCAAGTCAGTATATATGCATATACAGTATTATATTAAAAATGAGACCTTATTTTTCTGATTATTTTCTCTGTGGCCAAAACCAAGGGTTTCATCAGTGTGGGGTTGATCGTATTTGGAGCATTTATTGCGGGATCTCGTGACTTGTCATATGACTCCTATGGCTATGCTATTGTTTCATATCCAACATCACAACCGCAATATACCTTGCCACTATTTCCCGTATTGGTAGTGTTTCCACCCTCTTATTTTGTCATGTTTCATCTTGTATTGAGGTATTATGTTTGTTTTGTTTATCTTCTTTTACCTTTTAATTTACAGGGAAATCTAGTGGTCTCAATAGCTTTGGTCTAATGTGGTGCAATGGTAATGTTGTCATTCTTTTATAGTTTGAGCAAATAATATTATTGTTGATTAAAATTCGAGTTTTGACACATTTGTTGTTCTCAGTTGATGGCAATGGTGATTTCTGTTATTTATATTATCGTGCATCTGTCTCTAGGATTGATTTGTGGACCAATTCTGCTATTTTGGACATTTATCCGCGGAGATCTGGAGATGACTATGAATTTTCCTCATTTATATTCTCCTGGCTTTCAGGTATGAGATTATAATCTGATCTCTCTCTCAATTTGGATCTGGTATCAATGTTGTTGTTATTTTATTTTTGGGGTGGGGCAGGTTTGGTGGTGTTATGGGGATAAGGTGAGCCCCAAGTTGCCTCTCACCTATTTTAGGGATCATTGCTGTGTCTGTGTATATATATATCCATTCGATCACTTTTTTTTTTTTGGGGTACCGTATTTCTTTCGCATTTGGAATGCCTATGACCAGGGTAGCTCAGTGGTAAAGTGTGGCCTAATAGATGTTATTGCTGTTGGATGTAAGGGCCCTCACCACAATGATAGATCAATGCACGCATCAGCATTTGACCTAGGGATCTGGATTTGTCAAGGTGCTTTAGCATAGGGTTTCTCCTGTTCGAACAGGAGTTTGAACCAAGTACTACTGAGGAGGATCGATGGGATTATTTATATGCGATCCTTCTGGATCTAGTTTTCCATTTATTTATTGACTCCAGCAGCCTGTGCAAGAGAAAGAAGGAAAAAGAAGGGGTGAACAGCATGGCTACTCTCTTATCGAGAATATTTTCATGTATTCCATCACTGTCATAGTCATCAAGTTTGTTTTTGTCAACGTTGTTGTTAATGTTGTCATTGCTCTTGTTCACACTTTCATTAACCTGTGCATATCTAGTAATATAACACTGTTCTTGTTCATGCTTGCATTAGCCCGTGCACAGCCAGTATCCTATTATAGCAGGTGTTTTTTTTTTCTTTTCTCGAACTTGGTATTCTGCCTTCTATTTGAAGGATTAGATAGGATCCATTTCATGCATCCTAGACTTTGGTAAAAGATGAGTTGTATTTTCTCTTTTCTCGTCCATGTCCATATTAGGTAGAAGTAGAGCATGTATTGTAATTGTTACCTTTACTATTTCTAAAATTAGTACTATTGTCGGCTAATTAATTGCACATTTGATTCTTTTGCAGGCTGTGATGCTGCTTTCCTGTATACTGGCATTTTTCTTAAACTACAGTGTATTTTTGAACACAACTCTAAATTCTGCTCTCACACAGACAATGTGTGGTAACCTGAAGGTTTGCACTCTCACCTGTTGACCATTTTTTGTGTTCACTTGTTCATGTACGACGCTGATCTTTATGCTGATTGTTGTAGGATCTATTTACTGTTGGACTTGGCTGGCTATTGTTTGGTGGGTTACCATTTGATCTGGTGAGTGTGGAAACTTACTTCTTAATTTCAATCTACCACTGATATGTGCTGCTACAGTCGTATGTTTTTTTTTTTTTTTTTTAATTTTATTCTTTTGGTTGTGATGCATCTGGATTCGTACTATGGGGTCCATTGTTTGGGAAACCAGATACCATGTTTGAAAGTGATCACATGGGACTCATTACTCATATGAACTAAATGAGCTATTATGCTCTTATGGGGCCTACCAGGCACATATCCCTACACCCAGAAATTGGCATTGTCCCAATTTGATACTCATCGGACTTGTATATTTACTCTCTCGGTTTTGAGACATGAGACTTTTTTTACACTTCTTCAACCATTTATTTTAAAGCCTTAAAATCCACACCAAAAGGAAGTTGATCAGGCTGATCTTTGGCGTATCCATTATTGACGCAATGGCAATGTTGTAAAAATCGCTAGGCGGACGCTAGGCGGTGGGCATGGGACTAGGGATTAATTGACCAGGCGGGGATTAATCAGGGATTAATCGGATTAGGCGTTTTTGATGAAAATCAACTATTTTTCATAGAATTTTAGAACACTTGTCATCACATATATGCAACAATATAAATAGACATCAATGGTTAGTTGATGCATTTTAAAAAACACATCTCTTACTTAGTTGACTAATGCTTGCTATATTTTACAGATAACACAATGGCTTGCAGACATGTATGGCACAAGCATAGCTGCATTAGCCTGCATATCCAAGCAATTGCTCAAAATCAAACCAAACGAGAATATCATCATGTTCTAGTGTTGCATATCCAAGCAGTAGCAGAGCATTGTAACATGCTAGTGTTTCATACAAATTAAACTTCAAAAAACATCAAATCATAAATCATCAAAAATATCATCATGTTCTTCCACCAAGGCCAACTTAGACCGCTGCAACGGGAAATCAAAACCCTAAATGGGTTCTGTGCTCAAAGCCAAAAATCAAGAAGACTGAGATCCATGCCAAAGTCAGACCACGCATTATGTCATCACAGATCAAGCAAAAGGCAGGAAAAAATAAACAGGAGCAAAAAAAAAAAATAAACAGGAGCAAAAAAAAAAAAAAAAATAGCAGCAGGAAAAAAAAACAGGATCTGCTCCCGTCGCTTTGGAAGGCTGAGTCAAAGGCCTTTTCAGGATTCCTGTTGCCAGTCTATGGCAATTGGGGAGTCAGTCCATCGCACAACTGGGTTTCACCTGTCCCATAGAATAGCTGTTTCTTGAGCAGCTTGTGGCACCTCTTCTCCATCCCCAACAATGGAAGGAAAGACAGCAGTGAAGAAAAAAATGAAAAGAAAGAAAGCAACAGCAAGCAGCAATGGAAGGAAAGACAGCAGTGAAGAAGAAAAGAAAAAAAAAAAAAAAACAGTACCTGCGCAGCAATGGAAGGAAAGACAGCAGTGAAGAAACAAAATGAACAGCCACTGGACAGTTTTCCTCCGCTTCTTCCTCTTCTTCTTCTTCTTCTTCTTCTTCCGCCGTTTCTCCTTTCTTCTTCCGCCGTTTCTCCTTCTTTTTTCGTTTCGTTTCTGACTCAGTTAGGGCACGAACGAGGGCATTCTGTCTCTTAAGTGCTGGACGCCTGGACCAAGTTATGACTTAAGCCCATTATGGGCTGGGCTGGGCTGGACCATTTCAGCTTTTAAAAATTTTAAGTTATGGGCCGGATTGACCGAAGCCCACTAGGCGGATTAGTCGGATTAATCGGAATTGCCCACTAGGCGGATTAGTCGGATTAATCGGAATTAGGCGGGATTAATCGGATTAATCAGTGCACCCGATTTTTGGCCTCGCCTAGCCCTTAGTCGCGGCGGTGAGGGCCGCCTAGCGCCTAGGCGCCGCCTAGGCGGCCGCCTAGGCCGATTTTTACAACACTGCGCAATGGTCTTCCATTTCCCCAACACTTTGATTGGCGTTTGACTGAGGTGGACTCTACAAAGCATCATATAAGCATTGCAGGAGATTGTGTGCTTGTATGTGTGTTAGGGGTAGAGTGGAAAAAGGTCCCAAGCCTTGAAGTTTCAAACCCTTGAAAAGTGTTCTCCCTAAATCCCATGGTTTATATCAGTTGATGAGTGTCAAATTGGGATGGGCTTCATACATGGAACGTTTATATATGTGGGCCCATTAAGTTCTTTGGTAAATAAGAAATAATTTGTCATTTGAAATTTCTCGTGTCTACTTTATAGGAGTCTAATGTTTGTCCTACAAGTAGACCAAACAAAAATGAAAGCCTGGAAAATTGTAGATGGTTTGGATGTGGTTATATTCTTTCATTCTAGAAGATCCTATTTTTTTCCTCATCTACTTTAGGAGCCCTCAAAGCAATTGATCACTCGAACTTGGCCTCTCTGTGGAATATTAGGAGAATTGTACACATCCCGATGCATCAGAACTGAATACTTGTTTTGGTGTTTTATCTATGGATCTCTTTTGCCTTAACTTGTGCTGTTTAATCCTTTGGTACCAGCTGAATGTTGTTGGGCAGATGCTCGGATTCATCGGCTCTGGTTTGTATGCATACTGTAAACTCAAAGGGAAGTAAGTTTTCCCATTTTATATATTTGGGTGGTCCCAAAAGGGTTAAGACTGGTTGAATTGGGAGCAGGCGGCATCGCATATATTTGAATTTTTGATGATAAGTAGCTTTTATCCATTCACTTGGTGTTTTTTATCATATCAAATTTAAGTGGTAAATTGCATTTGCATTCCATTCGAAGAATTGACAACACAGTAAAGGCACACAGTTGCCATAGAGTGGTGAAGCTCTAGCCTAGAACATTAGCTTATCCATGGTTCGGTGTGGTATCAACTATTACAAACCACACTGAAAGTGTGCTTGTTCTGGAGAAGCTAATGCATGGGTGTGATCATTGGCAGGAAGTTCTTCTTTCTTATGAGTTACATATACTTAAAAAAAAAATCACATTGATTTGGTGATTATATAACCTTCTGGATAAGGCCTTTCCAGCCTTTTTTTGCTTATGATTTTGTGGCTATCCATCTGTGTACTGCCCATGGGATCCATTAGTATACCTGACGCAACAGCCTTTTAGTATAATATTGTGAAATAAAGAACGGCCTCCTCTGATGAGCACAGGTGCTCACAATAAAATTCGAGACAGAGGTTCGAATCGGCATCCTAACCACTTAGTAATCACCTATAAGTTTTACTGTCCAAACGAGTACAAAGTTGATCCAACATTCAGTTCATTCGGATGGGTGCTAAATCCAAGATCAAAGAGTGCCATCAGAGGGTTCTATTTTATTGTCCACTCAGGTAGATCACAAGGTGTGCCCCACTACGTATTTAAGCAAGAGGTGCTCACCTTATCATGAGCAATGATGCTCAGCGGATGTTTTTCCTTCATCTTGATTTTGAGAGCGTGAGTTATATAGCTAACCAAACACTTGTTAAAGTTTGTAGCATTGCAGCCACTATAGTACATTTAGAGAGAGAGAGAGACCCTATCTAAATTCATTTTTTTTTTTTATCAATATGGGGCCCTTTGTATCAATTCAAATCGGTCATAATGAGAATCAACACCTGTACATAACAATTGGTTATAATTCACTAAATTCATGCACGGCTCACTGTTGGATTGATGAAGGTTTCAAAGTACATAATTAGGTTTCATTGAGAGACTTATCAAAATATAACCCATTCGGAATTGGGATAAAATAATGGTATTTTTATTAAATAATGATATACTCATTTTGCTTAATGATGTAAGGGCAAAGTTGATATTTCTATAAAAATCCAACACAAACCTCTTGCTAGTTGTCCATTATAATATATTAAAGCGGAGGGTTTTGAAGTTAATTTTGACCATAACTTATGATTTTGATTAGAAGTTATACGCATGTTCTACAACTAACTTATTTTTTCTCACTTCCAACTTTTAGGTAGCGTTTGGTTCGCTGTAATGAAGGTCGGAATGATGCGTTTGGTTCGCAAAAAAGTGGCGTAATGACCATTACTTCCGGAATCCCATTCCCTTATGTAGAGGAATGACCATTCCATCCGAGATGGGAAGGAATGGCCATTACATTCATTTCTACTTTTTTTTTAGACCAAAAGACCCTTATTCACATCTATACATTATTATTAAAATAATAAGATTATAAAAGTAAAGAACTTATGTAGGCCCCACTTATATAATGATAATATAATATATACATTATTATAATAATTATTATTATTATAAGATTATAAAAGAGAAGAACTTGTGTGGGCCCCATATATATAATAATAATATAATCTATACATTATTATAATAATAATAAGATATAAAGAGAAGAGCTTGTGTGGGCCCCACCTATATAATATATAATATATTATTATTATTATTATTATAAGATTATAAAATAGAAGAATTTGTGTGGGCCCCACCTATATAATAATAATATAATCTATATTATTATTATTATTATAATATTATAAAATAGAAGAACTTGTGTGGGCCCCCCCACCTATATAATAATATATTATTATATTATTATTATTATTATTATAAGATTATAAAATAGAAGAACTTGTATGGGCCCCACCTATAATAATAATATAATATATCATTATTATTATTATTATAAGATTATAAATAGAAGACTTGTGTGGGCCCCACATATATAATAATAATATAATATATACATTATTATTATTATGATAAGATTATAAAATAGAAGAACTTGTGTGGCCCCACCTATATAATAATAATATAATATATACATTATTTTATTGTTATAAGCTTATAACAATAGAAGAACTTGTGTGGGCCCCATCTATATAATAATAATATTAATATATACATTCTTATTATTATTATATTATAAAATAGAAGAACTTTGTGTGGACCCCACCTTATAATAATAATATAATCTATAGATGATTATTATTATTATTATTATAAGATTATAAAATAGAAGAGCTTTGTGTGGGCCCCACCTATATACATAATATTATCTATCTTCTTTTATTATTAGTAGTAGTATAAGATTATAAAATAGAAGAGCTTGTGTGGCCCCCACCTATATAACAATAATATAATCCATACATTATTATTATTATAAGATTATAAAATAGTAGCGCTTGTGCCCACCTATACAATAATATAATCTATATATTATTATTATTATAAGATTATAAAATAGAAGAGCTTGTGTGGGCCCCACCTATATAATAATATAATCTATACATTATTAGTATTATTATTATAAAATAGAAGACCTTGTGTGGGCTCCATCTATTTAATAATATTATAATCTATACATTGACTGTGCCAAAGATAAAATTCTAACAAGGGTATTTTGGTCAGTCTTATGTAAATTTTATTCCATTCCAGGACTCGTTCCAGCATACCAAACGCTGGAATAGCAATTAACTGGGTTGATTCCTCAGCGTACCAAACACTGGAATGGAAATGCCCATTCCTGCCTCATTCCATTCCCGCTTACAACCATTCCAGCGAACCAAACGCTACCTTAATGTATTGTAACCATTCAAGTCTTCTTCACACTTTTCACTCTCCGCAACAACTTCAATTTCCAATTCAAATGTAATTCTCCTTTTTTCTTCCTACTCCACTTCTCTTATCCCACTTTAACTCTCCATACTTTTGAATTAAGAAAAGAGGTACTCTCATAATTTTCTCTTTTATTCTCTAAAATTGCATGATCTATCTATAGAAAATCATTGTCAGTATGTGTTTGATGATGATTTTACGTGATCTAAATTTTTTTAATAGATAGTAGAATATATTTTGCAGTTGCCGATGAGCATGCCCGTGCTTAGCACGGGTTATTGTGTTGGTTCTCATTAGGATTATAGATTTTGAAGACTTAGAACGGCATTAAAATGAAAAGGCAGTGGGCATATACAAATACTGAAACACAAGGGCCAATTGTAAACTATCTTTCTTGCACTGCCTCCTCTGCCTGAGTGTGCTTTGCCTTCGTCCTATGCCCAAGCATGATTCACTTTCATCCTACGTCCAAGTAGGCTCATGACCATGCTCTGCCAGTGCCAAGGGCGATACATGGCACCATTGGTTACAACTTACAAGGGATGCTATGACCATTTGGGCTATCCCACATCCTCAAGGAATTGCATGATACTTTTGATCCACTTCTTTCCTACTAGACTTATATTAGGGTCTACTTTTATTCGTGCAATACTCAGAGTCAAATTGAGAAAAATGAGAGCAAACTAATAATTAATCATGACTTTAATATAAGAAAACCTTCTTCTAAGAGAGATCTCTTGTGGCTTGTGTGAGAGGCGGATTTTTTTACCACAATGTGTGGCCCGTCCTTCAATTCAATCCCTCATGTATTGGCACTCGCCCCAATTTAACAGTAACCCAAATTATACTTACCATTGGATTGGATTTCATAAAAAGAACGATTTAAGAAGCTGTTATGTTATGAGGCCCTTAAATCTATGGTTGTGATGATTTGAATGACATAATTTTTACCCAAAATTATATCCATAGTGAGACCTTCCTACGCTTCTATGAATGCATGCATCAAAGTGTATCCCATGAGGTATTACAACTTTGTCCCTCATGCAAGCCGTCGTCTCTTAGTAGAAGGTGGCTCTTTATTACAGCACTTATTTTTAAGGAATCCAAACTTGTTATGCTTGTGGTGTATTTAATCTTCACTAAAAGTTCATTTTGGGATTGTTTGTTTGCATACATAAATGATTTATATGCATAAATAGCACAGTGTGTTATATATGTAAATGGTATACATGGGAATTCCAATGTTCGTCAAAATCTCCATTTTTATACGTGAATAGTTGTAGGTCCAATGGTTTGATTTATTTAGATTTTGAGGATAGTTTTCACAAATTTCTCAAAATTCATGAATAATTAATATATGATATTTAACCTCTCATCCATTTTTAGCATATAAGAGGATTAACGGTATGGATTGTGAATTGGCGGCCCACAAAAGTCCAAAATATTAGATCTAACGGGTTGGACTTTTTCACAAACTTCTCAAAACCCATGCAGAATTAAGATGTGAAATTTGACATTCTTGCAATTTCTTTGCCATATTATAAAGATGAACAGTTTGGATTACGAATTAGGGGCCATAGGAATAACAAAATTAAAGTGTTTTGAGTGGCCATAGGAACATTTCTTTTATTGTAGCACAAGTGTACTAGCGTGTCTTGGTTCAGGTGCCATGAAACATTTGCACGGGTTTTTGCGTGGGGAGTGGATATAAAAATAAATTTATTTACACACCATTTTTACACTTAATATCTGCTTGTGAATCATTTACACATAGACATAAATACGATAATACGTTAGGCATGTAAAAGACAACCGCATTGATCAAGGTGATATTTATTATTGAATTGGATAATTTTGATCTCATTGCTTTCATGGGCATGTTCATTTGCATGAGGAGAGGATTGAAATAAAATAAAAAAGATCAAGTAATAAAAGGCACTAGGAGACAATTAACTACTTTTGAAAACACTAAATGACAAAAAACTATAGCTTTAGAGTAGCAACTTTTTTAGTTCTCTCTAGTGTGAATCAAACAGTCAACACAATCGTTTACAAAAAAAAAAAAAAAAAATTTAGAGTCAACATAGTGGGCCTGGCTTCGGCCCAACCCTAACCCACTTGCATTCCTAGATGCATCTCTTAGGTATACATACATGTACCTGCAAAAGTCCCTGAAAACATGAGGACTGAGGAATGAAGAGGAAACAATTTAGAAACTGGGATTTTGGGGAAAGAGAACAGAGAGAAGATTTGCCTTTGCTGTCTCCACAAGCAGACAAAGGCATTGGCCCAAACTGCCCTACATGATTGAAACATACCCACCTCTCCACTGCTTTGAACTGGATGCTACTTTCACGGAGGAATTGATGAGCTCCTTCCCATCAAATGTGAGACATGTCCCCGGCACTTGGCCGTTCATTCTATCAGGTGGGGCCCACTCAGTCAACTGCCCATTAGTCTCCCCTTTACAGCTCCAAGAAATTTGGATTGACCCAATATGTTTTGACTCAACTCAGTCAGATCTTGACTGACTCAGTCAATAACTCAGAATTACTATAATTGGATTTTTTAATTGGGATACCTAACCGATAAATCGGACTGCAAATGCAGGGGAGAGGACTGAGGGATGAAATCTTAGTTGGTTGGGCTATCCCTTTATTCCAAATGATTATGTTGATTGGGGTGCTGATCCTTGGTAAATTAGAAGTCGGATTTGGCCGTTTTACTTATCAACCCCAGATTGATGGAATAAGACAATACCAATGATGAAGATAATGGGATTGACCCATGTTACTTCATGGTTGGGATTGGGACTTATGGGTTGGTATTTCCAACTTGAATAATGGATGTGGGTGAGCTTAGATTGGTCTCCATACTTGCTAGTGCCTAGTTGGCCCACCAATTCCCCGGACCAGCCAACCCAACGTGATAAGGGTAGGACCCCCCTGCATGGGCAATTCATAGCTGGGAATAAAACCTCTTTAAATCTTTCAAGAACTAAAAAGGCTCTTCAATCTTTCTGTGGGAATTTTTGTAGCAAGACTCATAATTATGCATCCCATGCGCAGGGGAAAGATGCTTTTGGAATGTTGAAGAGTGAAAGATAATCTATTTAAGTTTTATCACACAGACATGGTTCTGGACCAACAACCAAAAGAAACTTTGAAATGAGAAAAAAAGGGCAGCAAACCACTAACAAGAAAGGGGCTGAAAAGGTTTTCATTTTCTTCTAATGTTTGGTGAAAAAGAAGAGGGGTTGTTAGATTTGTAAAGAAGTATATACTCCTTTTTTTTTTTTTTTTTGTGTGTGTTTTTGGCAGATCAGTGTAATTGTATTTGTTGTTTGTAATTTGGAAAGGTGGATAAGCAAGAGTCTTAATTTGCAATCGATTCAAATTTTGACCTCTACAATTAATTTTAATCGACTCTCCTAATTAAATATGCAATTTGACTTTGACTCAAATTTAAACTCTAGATTTGATTCTCATCCATGGACCCCCACTCCTTGATTGTGTCAAAGTGATGGATGTTGTTACTATTTATTGATAGGTGTAAAATGGAGGGCGGATATTGAAGCAAACCTGTGGTGTGGGAAATCTTATAAAATGGACACCTAGATTGGTGCATATCTGTGTCATGTCTGATGAAAGCCCATGGCCATTGGTGCATGCGAGGCTAGAGGGGTTCCTGTTTTATGGTCTATTCAGATGGATTACTAGATGGGCACCACTAGATATTTAGGCACGCTGTGCTCACCTGGGTGCATGCGAGGCTAGAGGGGTCCATGTTTTATGGCCTATTCAGATGGATTACTAGATGGGCACCACTAGATATTTAGGCACGCTGTGCTCACCTGAAAATTTTCCATTATAATATCATGAGTAATGTTATGTAATATATATACATGCTAATATATATGTCTAATACATTATTGCAATATTATGTATTTATATTGATTGTAATATTGTACTGGCTACATATATTATTACTTGTATTGTGTAGAAATGCATTTGCTTAGCACGGGTTACTATGCTAGTGACTCAATTATTCAAAGTGCTTATATGATGAAGCAACCTTATATTGGCCTAAGGCCATGCAAATTAAAATATCATTTTAAGGATTACGAAGGAAATAGATGGTAATGAAGTATTAATGAGTCTCAATGGAGTTCTTTTTTTCTTTTTTCTTTTGAAATCATATCTAGGCAGTGAATTCTCAAATGATGGAATACTTTTAGTCTTCTAACAAGTATTCGGAATAGATATTCACAGTAACTGGTGCAGAAGTGTAATTCATAATTTTTTTTCCCATTAATAGAAAGTTCTATTAATTTTTAGACCTTTTATAGGGTCTGACTTTTCTGCAAAGAAAACATATTATTGAATAAAAATTCTTGGTCAAATGGGCTTCACCACATAATTATTAAAGAAGCTAGCTAGGGTTGAAGGAACTAGGTGAGGGTTGAAGGATTATAAGGTAGTCATATGAATGAGACCTCGACATTCCTAGGACTTGAATTACTAGACGTGATCATCGAAGGCTATTCAATCCCCATTTTTCTTGATTTAATTTTCATTAAATAGAAGGTGATTCGATTGTCATTTTTTTATATTCACCTTTGGCAATTACATGAGATAAATAGGCCCTTAATGGGAGTTGTAAAAGTTCAAGAGCACTTAATTACATCTCATTAGTAGAGAATATTTGTAATTAACAATGGAAAGTATTTTTCTTAATTAAAATTTTGTTACATCTCTTGATTGATTTGAAATAAGACTGGTCGGTAAGCAATTAATATTGGTTTGGAAGTTGTTTCTCAATGTTGTGGCAGAAGAAGAAGTTGTCTTGTTGATGATCTTGGTGGGCCTTTAAGGTATTGATATTCATGATGGTCTATTTATAGGCATGCAGGTCTTTTGTCTCTTTGATAAGCCATGGGCTCTGAATGTATTTAGTTGATGGATTTCATTCCATTTATGTATCAGGGCTCCAATTTCTTTGATGGGTCATGAGCTTTACTTTGATGGAACATGGACCATAGTCTACACCCTTTAATGGATCATGATTCATGACCCTTGCTTTGATGTGTCTTTTGAACATTTCTGTCTCAACTTAATGGACTTCAAAGGACCTGAAATCTCTTGATGGGATGGGCCTTGTGAGAATTTTGTGTTGGGCTGTTGGTTTTTTGCCTGGAATCTGATTCTTGACAATTTGAAAAACTATCATTTTTTTAAATCTTAGGTTTTTATTTAGATATAATTGAAGAATTTTTCTAAATAAATGACAAAAAGTATAAAATAGTTTCTTAAAACCCATGAAAATACAGGATGATCCTTAGAAAATATCATGATAATAAAAGGTGTATCAGATTCTACCATTCTCTCACAAAGATATCTTGATATTTTCAAATGATCAAGATTTTCTTAAATAGACAAGGTCCAATCATGGAATCAGTTCATCTGTTTACTAGGTGCCCACATTTGATCACTCTCCAAGATGGTTTCCAATCAAATGATCATCCCAACCATTAAATGAAAGGCTACATAAATATGGGTCACTATCATCATCATTGAAGCCTAATTCCATCTAGATATGGGTCACTATGTATATTGTCATCATCAAGGGCGGAACTAGGAGGGGCTGGCAGTGGCCATGCACCCCTTCCCACCCCCGCCCCCCAAACAAAAAAAATAAAAAATAAAAAATAAAAAATCCCTTAACTTTATAAAAATATTAAAATATTTTACATTAGCCCCTCCAAAAATATTTTTATTTTCCAAGTGGCCCCTCAAAGTATATTTTCTAATTCCGCCACTAGTCATCACCTCTCATTGATTCAAATTTGCTCTAGTTAGCTCGTGGGAACTGGGGTTAAAACTAAACTTATGGGTCCCGATTGATACAGATTGTGTAAGTGCAGAATGCTAGAGAGAGAACCAAATATATATGGCCCTGATTGGTGATAAGAAATGTGTAACTGCCAAATAGAGATAGATAGATAGAGAGACCTAGGATCTGGTGATGTGAGAGAATGGTTTAGAAGGCATGGGAAGGAATATGTAATGGACTCAAATCATGTGCCCAAGAGAACCCACTTCATAAATCACACAACTAAGTCCTTCCTAACCCAAATTAAAAAAAAAAAAAAAAACCCCCCCAACTTTGTACAAACAAGTGGTGTAATACGCACCCTACAAAACAAGGAGAAGGTCCCACATAAAAATGGAAAAACAACACAAATGCATATTATCAAAACAAATGGCAGCAGCCCAATGCTGTCCCCCCTATGCACCCCAATGCAGACCTCTTTCAGCGCCGTTGTCTCCGCTTTGGGTTGGGCCAATGCCTCACACACACAACAAGAGATAAGTAGAATAGACTGTTTGTGTGTGTGTGAGAGAGAGAGAGATAGAGAAAGGGAGACCTTTTAACTACGTACCATTACCGAAACTTCTTTCAAGAGAATCCCTTTGCTGACATTCTGCACTCCTGTTCCCAAGATTCCCACTCCCACCTCCTTCCCTTTTCCCACTCGCTAACAAGAAGGAATGATCATGGTGGGCCATGATCATGTATATATAAATATATATACTTTTACACTTGTATTTTAAATGGTTGGGATTTAGTGATTGTGCAGCAACTGAGGGACCCATGAATGATTCTGGGAAGGTTTGATTTTGTCCCTTGAAATCCAGGGACTTTAGAAATCATATGGGTTTTTTTTTTTGTTTGGATGAAGCCTTGAAAATGTAGACAGATTTTCTGAATCCAAAGTGACATTGGAAGTGGGGATTTCTCTAATCTTTAAAAAGAGGAACATGGTATTTCTCTGATTTCTATGTTGAGGGGAATGACCAATTTTTAGTCATGTGAGTCAAATAACAAGTTGCAACAGTATGCTGACCTTACATATTTGGTTTTTCAGAGAGATTTTGCAGCAATATCTAAGAAGCAAATTCCTTATTAGATGGAAATGGTCCCATATTTTACTCCATGTGGGGGCCAACTTTACTCGACAGACTGGATTGGTCGGTTTGCGGGTTGCCCTTCGATCTCATCTTGTTATGATCCAATCCATTGCATTTAAAATAAAACGTCCAAACTGCCAAGTTTCATCTCAATCAGAGTGATAGTCGCAGTTGGATTGATTATGTACAACAATGATTTCACTCTAATTAAGGAATTTGGTGGTAATATGATGGGATCCATCATCATAAAATGGGAATCACAGCCAACAAAATTGTTGGTCAACCCTAACCAGCAGAGTCAAATCCAGACTCGTTTGGAGAAAATCTATACATCAACTAGATTGGAAACTCTAAACCATTGATCTATATCTTTCAAAATGATTGGCATCTAGGGGGGATAGGTGGGGAGCACCTTAGACTAACTTCATGGTCCATGTACATAATGCATGGTGAGCCCTTGTCCAGTACAAACTAACAATAGATCAGTCCTCAATAGTAGGATAACTGAACACACAAGAAAATCATAGTCAAAAGTTGTAAACTAAATTGGAATCCACAGTACAAATTTATTCTCATGTAAACATGCAAATGAAAGGTGATACATACATAAAAATATATCTGTATATATAAATGTATGTATGGTACAAAGGAGCAAAAGTGCTTGTTTGGTTGGTTTTATGGTGGGGGGTGAAGAAGAGAATATTTCAGGTGCATGCGCAAGAGAGGGGTCTCTTGAATTTATGAGTAGAAGCTAAGCATGA
The DNA here is from genome assembly GCA_012931725.1 of Litsea cubeba. NCBI lineage: Eukaryota > Viridiplantae > Streptophyta > Magnoliopsida > Laurales > Lauraceae > Litsea > Litsea cubeba. The sequence continues at coordinate 4,553,172 of CM022945.1, read as the reverse complement.
CACACGCTAAAGTAAGCTGCTCCCCTTCTCATCATTCCACTCACCTTCATCCTTCTCATCCCGAGGCAAACCTTCCCTTATACATACTCTCTCCCTCTCTAGTCTTTCTTTCAATCCAACTCCCCCCTCTTCTCTCCTCTAATCTTCCCTCCTCTTCTTCACTCTCCTACCTTACCACGTCTTCCTCTTGCTGCTGCTGCTTCTTCTTCTTCTATTACTACTACTAGTACTACTTCTACAACTACCTCTTCTTCTAATGCTTAAATATATATTGTATCATTTGTTTCTTAGCTGCTAGTGTTCATGCTCATCAATGTAAACATATCCTCACTCCATGCTCCTTGTGTCTTTCTATTACTAAACCAAACAAGAAGACTAGCCCAATACTATTAGCACAAGTAATAATATTTCTTGCTTTGTTAGTAGTTTTTATGCTTATCTAAGTATAACAACTTCACCCAATCTTCCTCATCTTATTCTCACAAACCCAAATGAGGAAACATGCCCTTATATATATATGTTATAAAATGAGTTTCACTCACCCAAATGAGAATATAAGCCTATATGCGTAATATGAGTGAATTGCCTTATTCTTCTTGTTCTGCTGCTGCTGCTATTACTAATTCCATATCATCTGTTCACTTAGTTTCTAGTGTTTGGAATCATCGATGTGAAACATTCCTCAATCTGTCTTTCTCATGTTCCTCTATCACCAACCCAAATAAGTAGAAGAGCCCACATGGTTGGAGATGGATGAATTGCTTCATAATGATTCGTGTTCCATGGCCCCATAAAACTGTGACACTTTATACCATCCATAGTCGATAGTGCCAGGCAACCCCCCATAAGTTGGGGTCCATCCATCGAATCCCAGTCTTGTTTCATTAAAATCAATGATCATAATTATGTGGTCCACTTCATCACTATCATCTCCTTTTATCTTCTACTATATATATACATATGGTATATTGATGTTGAATGAATAATACTTCTCTCTCCCTTTGGAACAAGTAATTTTTCCTGCAAGGGTACTTGGGGCACAATAGCAGGAAGCGATGTTGGTGAGGTTCAATCCCAGGACGGATTTACGCTTAATGTAAAACGATCTCAGATTGAGCCGCGCCAATATCACCTTCTCTACTGCACTCTCCCTGTGTTCTCTTCTCCTTCTCCTTCTTCACTTTTTCCTATTGCAGGAATCTTAAATCCGTAATTAATGGTCTATGGTCTATGTAGTCCATTCAATTCTAATGTGATCGGCCATGCATGAGAGAGTAACCTCCACTATACTTGCAAACTTAATCATCTGGTTGTTTATATGTCAATCACATCAATGGAAGAATTAGTAGCATCATTCTATCCATATGATTTGCTTCAAGTGGTCCATCGATCCAATCAAACCATATGAAGCATCTGACCATGGATCAAGCAAGCTTGCCGAAGATCAAGTGGCGCCCACGTGATAAATTAATCAGTGCATTGCACATTGAGGTAAGGGTTAGATTCTACATTTTCTATTTGCATGGATCTTAACAATATGGCATGAGTCTTTTATGCTTATAGTCTTGTTCTTTCCTTTTGCTTCTTTTGACTTGTCAACAAGAGAAGAGCTTTCTACATATCTAGCTAGGGCCTTTTTTGTACATGAGTTTCTTACTATAGAGGGTGCACACTTTTACCTTTTTATTTTTATCCTTGTTCATCACAGAAAAAATAAGCAATATTGCTATTTTGTACATAAGAGGCTGCCAACCTCCATTTTTAGGGTTTGCTACTATTGCAGTTACATGTTACAAGGCACACAGCAAAACAATATGTATGTAAGTGAGTAATGCCTATTATGGTCCCATTCCATCCTTTTGTTTTTAAACATATGTTAATGACACTAGCAATGTTGTAAAGATCAATGGTAATCCACTGACCAATAGTCCTGATACTTCATTGGGACCCATGCAAGTGCCCCATCATTGATCCCAATTTATGTACAACTACTACCATGAATGGATAATCTTATCCATCGACATAGTGCCTGCAGCTAAAATGATCGATTATGATGTTTGGTTTAACCATTCATGTGTTTAATTTGCACTAGATTAACGGATAAGATGAGTTTAGGTGCCCAACTGTTCATGTCCATCAAAAGTAAGGTGGGATGGCCAAACAACGGGAAGAGAACGATCAAATTGCATTTGGAAAGTGTGGCCTTAATTTTCAAGTTGGACTATTCCATCAATGAATAAAGTGTCCATCTTTTGGATTGTTTTCACTTTTCACCCAATATGGAGTTGTTGCAAAGATTGATCTATGTTTTAATGTTTGGAACAATATTGGGGTTTTAATTCCAGACTCTGGGCCCATTTGGATCTTTGGAAATCAAAGGTCACGTAACTCGGTTTACGCATAAATGAGAGTTCATGCATTTGGATAACATGACTTCCCTGAACTTAGCAATTGGTTTGTTCTTTGCCAATGCCAATCATAAATAAATAAGTCGAAAGTAATTAGATTTACAGGTAAAATTAATTCTTACAAGGCAAGGGAGTTCCAAGGATCCAAATTGGGCCTAAAGTCTGCTCACTAGGGGAAGCATAATGTTGCATATTATTCAAAATCACTGTTTCATATGTCAAAATAGTGAAGCCCCTTAGGCACAAAATATTGTAAGATTTGTCATTGTGTCACCTTCTCCTCATCATCATAATCGCCACCACCACCACCACCACTGCCCCCGTCATTTTAGCCTTATCCCATCAAACCTGATTTTGAATAGCACAACACATTTGAAAATTATCTCCAAATTGTAACAGTTAGTAAAGCAAAATATGTTTGGCTGAAAACACTTGAAGTCATTCTAACTAAGGAGTAAGGAGAATGGACTGCCATACTTGTTTTGACTTTACTCTGATCATGTGAGATATACACACCTAAAACAGTATATTTAAAACTCATCAGACCAATTTAAGGCTCAACCCAAGTCAATTTCTGTCAGTCAAGTTTCTTATTTGAATAACCCAAGTCAATTTCTATCAGTCAAGTTCCTGATTTGAGTCACATTCATATGCAAAATAAAGACATAATATACAAAATTATTCAAGACCATATCAATCTTAAGTTGATCCATCTATTAGTCACATTGACTCGATTAGTCAAATTTTTGAACAATGATTAGAACACTTGAATTGATTTTTATCGTCTATTATCTCTCACCATGTATTAGTCCCAAGCTTTGATGAGATAAAGAATTCATGTCAATTGATAAATCAGTCATAGAAACTCTTGAATCAAATTGATGGTCTTCTCCAACAAAAGTGGGTCACACTCAACCTACCCAGCAACGTGGGAAAAAGATTCTAGATGATGATTAAAACATTTGAAGAGAGGTAAAAGAAGGTATGCATGATGAAGCCTAAGATTAAAACCATGGACTCATCATTCTCATATCATATTTTGTGTATTACTTACTGATGTTGATATTGCAGTGACAGGTATAACCGACTCTTCACATGAAACAGGCTTATAGTCTCTGATACCACATTGAAAGGTATTACTGTGTAATGCTACCACAAGACCGTAGCTGAGGCCTCCAATGCACATCAGATGATTACATCAAGAAGGAAATATATCCAATGGACATTCAAACTTTAGCCCCCACTGTTGATGGACGATGGCCTATCAATCATTCAAGTGAGATGATCATAACAACATAGCCATTCAACGAGTGGACATGAAATGGGCCTTTTAGAGGGCAAATATGTTAATGGTGCAGATTCGACAGGGGAGATTAGATGGCTATGATTATTTAATCAGTGTAATCAGACAGATCAATTTCAACAGCAACAAATAAATTTACACAGATTTCTCTATGAGAAGCTAATCTGATAGTAGCCTATCCATGGGGTCAGAAGTAGGGATGTAAATGGATATCCAATTCTCAGATTACCTGAAGGTTCCGACCCTTTTAAAATCGGGTCTGGGTCCCTATTTAGGCCCCGATAAGTGAATGGGTCATTGTCTGGTTCCACCTTGGTTCGGACCCGTGAACCCGAGATCCGACAGATTACCTCAATTTTCGAAAATCTCTCCTAAAAATCATGTTTTTTTTTTTTTTAATATCATTCTCTACCTAGACCCGGCCCCGGATCCAGACCCGGCCCATATATGGTTCTGGTTTCGGTTCCGGAGCCAAGAAACCGGTTCCGAAACGGTTCCGAATCCGGTTCCACATTCTCTTTAACGGTTTCGGTTCCGGATCCACCATGAACCCGGACCGAAACCGACCTGTTTAACCCTAGTCAGAAGTAGGCATATGTACTGCTTTGGTATATTAAGTAGAAGAGTTTTGCATTTGCTGAATCTCTTGATAAGATATTGGTACTTCCATTTACATATGGCTGAATCTGACATGAGTACTTGGTGTGATACACTACAGTTAGTTTACATGGAGAGTCTAGGATTTCCAAGGCTTTCAAATGGAGATGTCAATGGACCTTTATTATTTGGTTATCCAAAAGATCCAGCAGGAAAAATCCAGGTATGTGCCCTTTCATAGGCCTGCTCAATAATCGGGTTTTGTTTGTTAAAAATATTATGTTATCATCAAAGCTTTGTCCCAATAACATTAGGGCGTTCGAAATATTATATGTGATTTCAAAATTTGTTACTAATATATTGAATTAATATTATTATTATAAACAGTAATAAGGCTAGATCTATCTAAGTGCGGGTAGGTCCTTTACATTAACCATGTTGGATTTAGACCCGACTTGGAACAGGCCCAAGTGGTAATAGGTATCCATTTATTGAGACTCAAAAAATAAAATAGGGCCTGCTTCTTAATTTGGAGAAAATCATTTTTTTTTGTGAAGGTTTGAGTCTCCTAGGTGGACCCAAAGATTTTCGGGTTTGGGTCTAGGCATAGATCTGAATCAATGTAGTTCTGACCTGTGGACTCAAACCTGAAATAGGTACATATAACAAGTTCGAAAAACTTTTAACCCGGACTTGACTTGTCCAGTTCTAAAATATTGACTTGGAGAGAGTCAACAGGAGGGTCATGTTTTTTTTAATAAAAAAGAAAAAGAAAAGACCAAACACATAAAATTCATATATACATGTATTTGTCAAATGAGCTGTACACCAAATTATGTCAATCATGCTAGATTATAGGATCAATTACAGGATCAGATTGATCCTCTGTATATTGTGTTTCCTAGAATAGTTTTTCTTCTTCTCTTTATAAACCAATGTATTGCTACATGATTACTTGAATCAATAAAATATTTTTAACCATTTTTGAAATGGTATCAGAGCTTTTATTCAATCTTAATGGGTAAGAAACACGATGGCTTTTCGCCAAAACACAAGTTTCACAATGAAAGTCTGATGCATCAAACTGAGAACATAAATCTGGAAATAAAAGTTTTAAATAACCAAAAGAAGCATGACCTAATCGTCTATGCCACAGCCAAATCTTCTTCATTCTGACGGACTCGTCTCCTCTCACATGATGTGCTTTACTCAATTTCTCACAGCAGTTATCTGTCAAGTCCAGATAATACAACTTCCCCCTCCTAGTACCACATCCAATCACGGCCTTGGTGAGAAGATCCTGAAACAGACAATACAATGGCCAAAAACACACAATACAATTGAGGGAATCAATGATTTGAGGAACAGATAACAGATCATAGTCGAGTGAAGGAACAACCAAGACATGATCGAGACTTAATGAAGATGTAAGAGATAGGGACCCTTCTCCCAAAACTGGGGAAGTGGTTCCATTTGCACTGGTAATATGTGTTTGGCTTGATGGTTTGGTAGAGTGCAATCCAGTGAAACTAGATGTCATGTGATCAGTAGCACCAGTGTCAAGAATCCATGATCTATTATAAGTAAGTGAAGATGTGCAGGAGGAAGTACCTGAGGTGGCCAAGGCCTTGGAGCCAGATGTACCTGATGGAGGTTCCGATGCAGTCTCTTGGGATGACTCCGTTGATGCGAATGAGGCTCTGCTCGAATCCCTCTTTCGCCCTTTGTGAACCCATCCTTCTGGATAACCAATGATCTCATAACAACCCTTAATTGTATGGTTATCTAAACCACACTTGGTACACTTCATTGGAGGCCGGTTACGAGTAGAGTCTGTTTTCTGAGAGAGTGCCAAGATCAACACAATTCGGGTCCTTCTTTCTCTGGCAGCAAATCTAGACTGGCCATTACATCAGTTTGATGTAAAAAATGCCTTCCTGCATGGAGACCTAGAAGAAGAAGTCTATATGGATCCTCCTCCAGGATGCAAAATGGGGTCCAGTCAAAACAACATGGTGTGTAAACTAAGAAAGTCTCTCTATGGATTGAAGCAATCACCCAGAGCATGGTTTGGAAGGTTCAGCAAATCAATGAAGAATTTCGGCTACAAACAAAGTAACTCAGATCATACTCTTTTCTTAAAACATAAGAAAGGTAAGGTCACTGCCCTTATTGTGTATGTTGATGACATGGTGGTTACTGGAAATGACCCGGAGGAAAAAGCAGCATTGCAACGTTATTTATCCAGTGAATTTGAGATGAAAGATCTCGGTGCTCTGAAGTATTTTTTGGGTATTGAAGTGGCTCGTTCAGAACAAGGGATATTTCTATCTCAACGGAAATACATCCTCGACATTTTGACCGAAACTGGAATGTTAGCTTGCCAGCCAGCTGATACCCCCAATGGAGGTGAATCATAAACTTGGTGAATATCTTGACCAGGTACCTACCAACAAAGGAAGATATCAACGTCTTGTTGGTAAGTTGATATATCTATCACTTACTAGACCTGATATCGCATATGCAGTAAGTGTGGTGAGTCAGTTCATGCATGCACCAAGTGAAGGACACATGGACGCTGTAAATCGGATTCTAAAATATTTGAAGTCAGCTCCTGGAAAAGGATTGATGTTCTCAAAGCATGGTCATCTAGATGTTCAAGGGTACACTGATGCAGATTGGGCTGGGTCTGTTACTGATAGGCGGTCAACATCTGGATACTTTACTTTTGTGGGAGGCAATTTAGTCTCTTGGCGCAGTAAGAAACAGAAAGTGGTGTCCCGATCGAGTGCTGAAGCTGAATATCGGGGTATGGCACATGGAATATGTGAGCTACTCTGGATACGGAATTTGTTGGGGGATTTGGGATTCAAACCCAAACGTACCATGCAACTACATTGTGATAACAAGGCCTCAATAGACATCGCACATAATCCAGTGCAACATGATAGGACTAAGCATGTTGAAGTTGACAGACATTTCATCAAGGAGAAACTCGAGGCCAAGATCATTGAGGTACCATTTGTTAAATCCGAAGATCAACTTGCAGATATCCTCACCAAAGCAGTCACCGGCAGAATTTTTCACAGCTCACTTAGCAAGTTGGGCATTGATGACATATATGCCCCAACTTGAGGGGGAGTGTCAAATGAGCTGTACACCAAATTATGTCAATCACGCTAGATTATAGGATCAATTACAGGATCAGATTGATCCTCTGTATATTGTGTTTCCTAGAATAGTTTTTCTTCTTCTCTTTATAAACCAATGTATTGCTACATGATTACTTGAATCAATAAAATATTTTTAACCATTTTTGATAGTATTTACATGTATTAATGATAGCAGATTCAAATTAGTCAATTTATCACATTCAAATCAATCGTTTTTAAATTGCTAACACTAAACCTCAAGTATTAATTTCTTATACTTTTCTTGACTTAAGCCGAATTCACCGTATATTTTACTCATCTTTCATTAAAACGAGGTTAATATGCACAGTTAATTAAGAGTCAACTCACTGAGTTTTTCAACCTTAATGTATAACACACAGCTGCGAGACAACCCGTGGGCCCCACATGATCAATCTAAGCCCATCCTAAAACCGCCCTCCCAAAAAAAAATATATATATATATATCACGGATCTCAAGGGTTACACCAACTAGACGGATTGGACCATTGTATAGGAATAAAATATAATAGTGCATTTTAACACCGTTAAGTTTGAGGGACTCATGATCATATATATGGGGTGGCCCATCTAGATCTTTTGACCCCCCACCTCTGCAAGGTTCGTAGAACCCTAATGGGCTCCACTGGTAGTCTCAGATGGTCTCCGTGCGAGACGCATGCACACACACATATATAACAATAGTGGGTCCGACTTCATATCATCATAATCTCTTGATTCATAAAGTTTAATGGTTCTAATTGCCAACAAAGAAAAAGACGTAACGGTTGTATAAGGCATCATTTTTTATTTCAATCCAATAGTGGGTCCCATTCAGATCCATGTAAAACCAATGAGATCCATGACATTAAGATAGGTGTGATGGGTGATGAGCTTGGATGGAGCACATGGGCTTCCACTTAAATATCCCTTTTTTCAACCATGTTTTTTGTCATGAGGCCCATCTTGAGTCAATTTAGTTTTTTCACCCCCCCCCCCCCCCCCCCCCCCCCCCCCACAAAAAAAAAAAAAAAAAAAAAAGAATAGTCAAAAGTCCAAATATGACACTCATCTAACTTTTCCCACTACCATTAGATTTTAGGGTCATGGATCAAAATGTTAGGATGATCTTATGGAGTCGGAATTTTCCATATAGGTTAGTCTTATATGAATCGTTCCATCCAATATTGGACTTCCATGATCATAATGCACTCCAAGGAGCCAACTAGGAAGAGTGTTTTTCTCCTAAAAAACGGCCGGGCAATTTTTAGCACTGCCCATGTATGTGTGTGTACGTAGGAAACTTATCCTATGCATCATGCGCATTGCGCGCACTCATAGTGGGGCCTACCTGATGGCCCATCCAAATGGACCACACAAATACCCCCTATAGGTCCATGCATCCTAGGCCTACACCCATGCAAATGACAAAACCAAACCCCGCCCCCTCCCCAATCTTGAAATGGGCCAATAGTGAGGTGCGCATGGAATGCTTCATGACTGCCATGGGCATTAGATCTCTCGGTATGTGTTGTGTGTGTCATCTAGTGCACAACTTGTGCACTGGATGATTGTGTGCACCTTGATGTGGGGCTCATGTGGGCCCCCACATAGGACTGAAACACGGGGGGATCGAAAAGTCTCTCTATATAGGCTCCTCCTCTTTGCAAAAAAAAAAATGAAAAAAACAAAAAACGGCCTTCACCAATCATCCCATCATCCTCATTCGGTGCCCACATGTTTAACGGTGTATAGTCCATTTAGATGGGTGCAGACTTGGTGGGACCCATTAACTACAGGGGGAACTTGTGGTCCACTTAAATGGACCCCAAGTGGGCTCCATCACCGGCGCACCAAAACTTGTGCACCGGGCGCACATGATAACCGATCTCTCTCCCTCCCTCTCTCTCTCTCAAGTATATGTATATAGAGAGAAGTGGACTAGTGACATGGCGAGCTAACTTTATAGGACCTACCTGGATGGTGCCCCTCACACATTTGCATGAGAGGAAAACTTTTTACCATTGCGGGGGGTACCCTATAACAATTTCAATCCCCTCAAAGTCACTAAAACGCCCTAATTTGGCATTATTCTAAATAATAATAAGTGTACTTTTTATATTCTTCAAGTTCGTTGGTGTTAGTGATTCTACTAAAGCGGATGTACTAGCTGTTTTGGAGGCTTTGTGTTGCTTTTCGAAGAACTTCCATGGTACTCTCATTATGGAGAGTGATTTATCTAATGCAATTGCTTGGACCTCTAAAATCAAAAGCTACTTGTGGGAGTTTCAATACATCTTTAATGAAATTCAAACTTTAGTTGCTGCCAAAAGGCAAAGGAGAATGGATATGCAATGATTGTTGCGCTCATGGGTGCTAAAGAAGTAGCTAAGGAAATTTACGGCAAACCTTTAGACAATCAACCCAATTATTGATGATATCAAGAAGTTAGCTTTAACTTTTTATTATGTTGAATTTTGTTTTATTCTTGGATCTTTTAATTCAACAGCTCATTTGTTGGCTAAATTGTGTCTCTCTAGTAATCAGGATATAAACAATAGATGGGATTTATTGTTCTCCGGGGCAAAGTATATGTTCTTGGGGGGTTTGTTTTGTAGGATTGTCCGTGAGTTTGGCTGTTGTTTTGGTGTTTCTTGCTTTTTAATGAAATTTCTCCTTTTAATATTGTATTTCGTCATGTGTTGAGATTGGCAAGTTGTATGGCCGATGCTTTAGCTAAGCAAGGGGTTGAGAGGACTTCTCCTTAGGAGAGTCTCGTTATGTGACTCTTGTGAGTGAGAGGTACAATGCTCTTGTACCTTTTCTATTTTTTTGCTTTCTCTTTGTAATATCCTTTTGATGAACATATTCATTACTGATAAAAAAAAGTAATAATCAACGTCGGATTGATTTTCATGAAAAATATAATTTGAGAAATCATTGAAATTTAATCCGACAGTAATTATTATTCAAGTTATTGTCAAATTAGGGTGAATGCTAATTTATGGGGTTAGTGGATGTGAGGGGATTGAATTTATTATGGTGTGTCTTACGTGATGGTAAGAAGGTTACCTCTCACAAATTTGCATGAGAGGTAACCTTTAAACTACTATATGGGACACCCCATAACAAATCCAACATCTTCTCACTCACTAACTCTAATGAATTATCACTCACCCCAATTTGACACTAATCTGAATAATAATAAATGCTTGATTAAATCTCAAGGAAAATGTGACTTCAGAAATTATTGGAATTTACATTATTATTCAAATTAGTGCCGGGTAAGTGCTAACGCATGGGAGGTTAGTGAGTGTGAGGGGTTGGATTTGTCACGTCGGGTCAAAAGGTTATCTCTCACACAAATCCGTGTGCAAGGTACCTCATAGTAAAAACATAGCCCATATGTTTGTGGAGAGAGAGAGAGAGAGAGAGAGAGAGAGAGAGAGAGAGCACTCTTGAGGGTAGAGGTGGCAAAATATGACCCGACCCGCCAACCCGACCTGACCCGACCCACGTATTACCCGCTTAACCCGACCCGTTTAATAGGCGGGTCGGTCACGGGTCAAGTATTCATGACCCGCCATTAAGTGGGTCGGGTTAGGGTTGACCCGCTTAACCCGCATAACCCGCTTATTTAAGCCAAAATTGAATTTGATTATTTTAATGCATAGGCTAAAAAAAAATGGACCTTAACCAATTCAACCCCACGCTTTTTATTAATGGAAAGCAAGGTAATACGCATCAAATGATTGTTGAAATGAGATTAGACCAAATTTGATCTTAAAAGTCAGTTTTGGTCAAGCATGGAACCATAGTTGAGTCGATTTATTTACTAGATGGATGTGGGTTATGCGGGTCGACCTGACCCGTATGACCCATAATGGTTATGCGATTAAGCGGGTCGGGTCGGGTTGACCCGTGGTGGGTGCGGGTTAGGGGTTTCTGACCCGTTTAATAAACGGGTCGGATGCGAGTTAGACTTGTGTAACGCGTTTAATAAACGGGTCCAACCCATTTAGTACAACCCGACCCAATTGCCACCTCTACTTGAGGGCTTGGAATGAGTCTAAGGGAAAGTTGTGTAACTTCACAATGGGGCCCATGCATTGAAAGTTTGAACCGCTTTAGGTGAATTCCCTCGGCTAGCTTGTATTGAATGTCTCCAAATTATACTTAGGATCGGAGTTGGTCTTACTGTAAAATTGAAGATATGATTAATAACATTTGCAAATGAGGTTGTACGTCCCATGGGTAAAGAGACTCCATGTCTTCGTCCTCTTTCTTTTGAGTTTTGACCGTCAATTTTGTTATTTTAAATTTCAAGTTTTTTCATTTCTCTTTATAATCTTCATTAGCAAAGAACTTTGAAATCTCTGTCACTTCTCTTCCTTCTTCCATTCTTCCATTCTTCCCATTTCTTCATTCTTCCCATTTCTTCATATTCCATCAGGCATCAGCTCTTACATTACATTACATTAAAAAGGTACTTTTATGATAATTTTTTCTTTATTTATTTTCTTTACTTATCATACCTATGTTGAATATGAGTTACTATGCTAGTATAGACTTAGGTCCCATTTGAAATCTCCATTTCTCAAGTTCTAAATGTCTGAAATCGTATTTATATAGGCATTTTCTGCTGATAGAACATTTGGCAAATGGATACAGAATAATTTTTTTCAGCCTGTATAATAGATATTTTTGTTTGTGGTAAGAAGCAACAGCAGGCGTGTTGCTGCTATACAGTAATTGAGGCGGAAGAGCCTGTCTATTAGATATTTTGGTCTGGAAAGAGGCTGTGTTGCTACAGTTCTAAATGTCTGAAATCGTATTGATTCTAACCTGACTTGCATAACTCTTTTAAGTTTGGCCAAGGGCAGTACCCTCTGTAAAACCTTAAGCAACAAATGCCTTGCACATCTGGCTATTAAAGAAGCCACCACTATTGATGACAACAATATGATGATAATGATGATGACCACGACGAAGCAACGACCACTATTGACGGTGATGATAACGATGAAGTAGGAAGGAGGAGGACAACGAACAACGATGCTGATGATGGAGGAGCAACTAAATCTATTGACGAATATCACGATGATGAACTGACCTGTGGAGCCTAACTTGTAGATTGAAAGGCCTATACATGTAAAGGGGGTGCAACAATTGAGAGTAGGGCAAGCTGGGCTGGGTTTTGTTGTTTGGTGTTGAGGGGGGTTGTTTTGAAAGGTCTAATGCAGGTATAAGGGTATAATGGGTGACCGCCTTCAATCCGTGCATGCATAAGATGTGCAGCAATAGGCAACCTGTGGCACTTATCTGGTAGATCAGTCTAGTGTGGAGAGGTTTCAACAGGTAGCCCTGTTGGTGAACAATGGGCGAGAGCCTGCAGGGCCAAGCTGGGAGATCACTGGACAGGGCACGAGCCCTATGGGGTCCACTTTTTTTTGGTAAATGCCTATGGGGTCCACTTGTAGATCAATTTAGAGGGAAAATATCAGTTTAGATGGGGATTGAAAGGGTGAGAGCTTTGTGGGGTCGACCTGGTAGATCAGTCGGTCCATTGGGACTTGTGTTGGGGGTGCAATTGAAATATTTATGCATGTATATATGGGTGTGATCCAAAATCAACTTGATTGGAGATAAATTGTTGGAGATATCAAACCCCAAAAAAATCAAGGATGAGGGCACAATTTTTTAGGCCAAATCTAATAATGGTTACAGTCCAGATGAGTGTAAAATTGGATCCGATAACAATTCATGTGGGAACAAGGGGTTGGTTTATGGTAGTTTCTCTACTGGCCAAACAATAGTGGTTTGACCGAGTTTGTGGTAAGAAGCAACAGCAGGCGTGTTGCTGCTATACAGTAATTGAGGCGGAAGAGCCTGTCTATTAGATATTTTGGTCTGGAAAGGAGGCTGTGTTGCTACAAGGCCAGGGTGCATTTTTTTCTTTTGTTTTGTTTTTTCAAATTGTGGGCCACTTCACTTCATCGATATACCAATAGTTAGATATCTTAATCAATTCAAACACGACCATTACTTAAAATTCAAACCGTTGATTCAACACGGATCTCGAGAAATTTTTCAAAAACCACAAACCTTTGTGTGTGCATTTTTGGAATTCTGTGAGCCCCAATGTCAAAATAAAAACCGTTGATCATTTTATCGTCTCTGTATGTGCACTTTGGCTGATTTCACGTGATACAAGTCAAATTTTTGTTTTTCTTTTTAATTATGAGAAATTAAATGAGATCTGAATTGGTATATCTCTTTGTAACTTCAAACCTGACTACGTAATCAAATTTGCACCGTTGATTTGTTACATATTTCGAGAAATGCATGAAACTACATTACCACTTAATGTAATTTATCAGTCTGATTTTTCTTTATTTTTTTTAGTTATGTCCTATTGAAATAAGATTAGAACCGTTCTACTTCTGGAGGGCATCAAGCATGGCCACGGCATCAAATTTAAACTGTGGTCTTGAGATATTGGTGAAAATGGAAAAATCTTAGATACGCATTTTTTGATTTTCCGTGGGCCCCAAAATACCATCCGAACCGAGCTTTGACATTGTGTTGCTTGTTTACAAGATACATATAAGTGACAAGTGATGATTATTTAAGTAAACACATATCAAATGACAATTTAACAATCTTATCTTTACCTTCGGGTACAGGCGGTTTTGTTGTCTACACCGATGCTTCAGGGACCGGTCTTGGTTGTGTTTTGATGCAGGAAGGCAAAGTCATTGCTTATGGATCACGTCAGCTAAAGGAGCACGAGAAGAAGTATGCTACTCACGATCTAGAGCTTGCAGCAGTCGTGTTTGCACTGAAGATGTGGCGGCATTACCTCTACGGAGAGAAGTTCGAAGTCCATTCAGATCGTCGCAGTTTGCAGTACCTGTTCACTCAGCATGATCTCAACAACCGTCAGAGGCGTTGGATGGAATACATCAAGGATTACGACTTCCCTATCAAATACCATCCGGGTAAGGCGAACGTCGTAGCATATGCTTTGAGCAGGAAGACCGCCCTAGTCAGTTTTCTAGCAGCAGAGGGTGTGTGGACCGATGTCTTCAGTGACTTGGATGTCCAGTTTCAGCCGCTCAGCGATAGAGTTATGCTTGCTACCATGTCCGCATGGGAACCAGAGTTGCTCGGAGAGGTCAAGAACAGTCAACGCAGCGATCCCAAGCTTGTCAAAGTGATTGAGCAGATTGACCAGAGACCAGAGTTCAGACTGATTGGTGGAGTGCTTTACTATCAGGACAGGCTGTGTGTACCAGACGTCCAGGAACTGAAGGACCAGATCTTAGCAGATGCACACCACAGCAGATATTCGATTCACCCGGGCAGCACCAAGATGTACAGAAACCTGAGGAGCTACTACTGGTGGAACAACATGAAGAAGGAGATTGCAGGCTATGTGGCCAAATGTCTGACGTGTCAACAAATCAAGGCCGAGCACCAGAAGCCACCAGGGCTACTTCTTCAGCTCGAGATACCTCAGTGGAAGTGGGAGCATATTACCATGGATTTTATTGCAGGACTTCCAGCTACCCGAAGACGCAGTGATGGCATTTGGGTGATCGTGGATAGACTGACTAAGTCAGCTCACTTCTTGCCAGTGTCGATGAGAGCAGGACTCGACGTCCTTGCTAAGCTGTACGTGGACAGGATCGTCTCTTTGCATGGAGTTCCAGCTTCGATTGTTTCAGACAGAGATCCACGCTTCACATCTCATTTCTGGGAGAGTCTACAGCAGGCTTTGGGTACTAAGTTGAGCTTCAGTACAGCCTACCACCCCCAGACAGACGGACAGACGGAGCGCACCAACCAGACCTTGGAGGATATGTTGCGAGCTTGTGTCCTAGATTACAAGGAGAACTGGGAGGATTCTTTGCCACTCTGTGAGTTTGCCTACAACAACAGTTACCACTCGAGCATCAAAATGGCACCGTTTGAGGCATTGTACGGCAGGAAGTGCAAGACCCCAATCTGTTGGGAGGAAGTTGGTGTCAGGAGCTTCCATGGGCCATCTATCGTCGGCGACACCAGTGAGAAGATCCACCAGATAGTGGAGAACCTGAAGGTTAGCCGCAGTCGACAGAAGAGCTATGCAGACAACCGACGCAGACCCCTTGAGTTTCAGAAAGGAGACCGTGTATTCCTGAAGGTTTCCCCAACTCGAGGCACCCTCAGATTCGGCGAGAAGGGCAAGTTAGCACGGAGATACGTCGGACCCTTTGAGATCAAGGCTAGGATCGGAGATGTCGCCTACAGACTTCAGTTGCCAGCAGAGCTATCAGGTGTGCACGACGTCTTCCATGTCTCGATGTTGAGGAAGTATGTGGAGGACCCTACCCACATTCTGCATCACCAGCCGCTCGACATCCAGCCCGACGCGTCCTACATCGCCAAGCCAGTCGCCGTCATCGACACCAAGGAGAAGGTGCTTCGGGACCGAACCATTCAGTTCGTGAAGGTTCAATGGGAGCATCACACCCCAGCTGAGGCTACTTGGGAGCTACGAGACCAGGTGGCGAGAGATTATCCACATCTTCTACCGCAGGTATGTTCTTACTTTGTTTTTACATTTGGGGACCAAATGTCTTTAAGGAGGGAGGAATGTGAGACCCCACCCCTAGTGGGCCCTCAATGTGAATTTGAATACTATATATTAGCTTAAGTATTTTAATTATATTAATTATGGGACTTAGTGAGGGTAGTTATGTATTAATTATGGGACCTAGCTAGAGTTTTGTATTTACTATAGGGAGTTTGCACCAAAGAATCTTCTGGAAGCCCACCTAAAGACCTAAATACCCTCTACCCTAACCCTAATCCTATTCTAACCCTAAGGGCATTTTTGTCCATAACCCAAAAACCCAACCTATATAAACTAAACCCTCCCCTGCCCTAACAACTACTGTTCATCTCCTTTTCTCTCAAGTTCCAATCTCTTCTCTCTTCTTCTTCCCCAATTCCCTCCAACGAACCCTTATCTCTCTTCCAATCTCTCTCTCTCTCTCCCTCGCCCCAGAAATCCCTGACAGAAGGCCAGCCGAGATCGACCTGCACCGTAGGAGCAACTGCCGAGACCCTTCCTTTTGGTTTCCCTGTGGTTTTCTCTCTCTTTTCCTTCTACCTTCAATCGATCAAGGCAAGTGCACTGTGCTAATAGTCTAGATGGCATGTTTTCCTTCCTTGATTTGCAGTTAGATTTCCAAATTGCAATTTATATGAGTAGATCGACCTCTGAGCTTGTCTGTTTGGTTCCTTTGGCCATTGATGGATGGGATTACCTCATTTGGATGATCTATGGCCGGTTGATGATGGGTGGATGATGTAGGAATGATTTATTTTGCTTCTGTAATGGTCTATGGAGAATCCCAGAAGAATTGAGTCACGGGAATGAGTTTCCGGAGATGGAATGACAAGAACCCATCTCGCAGTATTGAGATCGGAATCGAAGTAGGACCACCCTTGGTAGATCAGGACCCTACGTCTATGTGAGGGGCCCTGTGCGACCATGGGGTGCGACTTGATCTGGATTTTGATCAGAGGTGGACCACCATTCATGTGCTTAATGAAGAGAAGTTGTGTCCTGTCGCAGAACTGGGTTCTGTAACAGAACACAACTCTGATGGGAGAGATGGACAGAGTCCAGCGATGGCCGAGCTCAGCACTTGCAGAGCCCAGCGGTTGCCGAGCTCAGCGTTAGCGCAGCTCAGCAACTGCCGAGCTCAGCACTGGCCGAACTCAGCGATGGCTGGATTCAACACTAGCCGAACTCAGAGTTCTGCCAAGCATAATGGTTAAGCAGAAGACCGCGTTTAGCCGAGCTAAGTGTCTAGGCCGAGCTCTGTGTCTAAGCCGAGTTCAGTGTTACGGCCGAACTCAGTGTTATGGCCGAACTCAGTGTTTTACTGAGCTCAGCGCCAGACCGGGTTCCGTGCCAGACCGGACTTCGAGCTTAGCCGAACTCAGTGCTTAACCGAGCTGAGAGCTAAACCAACCTCAATGCTCTGCCAAGCCCAATGCATTTCCCCGAACTCAGCTGGGTTGCCGAACTGAGCTAGGCCCTTTGCCGAGCTGAGCTGGGTGGCCGAACTGAGTATTCAATTGAGCTCCATTGCTTAGCCGAACTCCGAGATGGATTTCCAAAAAGGCGAGATTTCAACAAAGGAGACTAGAACCTGGGACATTTCCTCCAGCCAGAATTCCTAGTGCGCACGGCCAACCACCCAGGCCAGGGGGTTAGCCGAACTCACAGGATGTCCTGGACGAGTAGGCCTTGCCTGCAGGATGTTTCACCTTCTCTGATCACAGTGTGCCGAGCTGACCGCCCAGGCCAGGAGGTCGGCTGAGCACACTGTGTACAGTGACGATCCCCAGATTCTAATTTCTATTGTTGCAATCATATGTAGGGCCCACTGACCATTCAAATAGACTTCCATCACTGTGCCAGCCACGAGTCAATGGTACGGCTCAACCTTGACTCATGGGGTCCACTAATTAAAGTCCAGGTTATGTAATCTAAGATGATTCGACCTTTATACGTTACCAAATGATGCACATAACTTCTAAGCACCAAACACAGCATTCCTTAGCATCTGTGGTTTCACTTAAAGATCAAATTACCTGAGATAGACTTGAACCTGATGTGGATCAATTACTTAGGATGGACCGTTGATATCTCCCATTGATCCTTGTACTTGGAGATTCATCTCCCTCATATTATTACTGTCACTCTATTGTCCTTATTATTGCTTATACCTGTTAATTAAATGGAAAATGGAGGACCCGAACCTAGGACTACTTGGGGGTGACCCGGTAATATAATTGGGTGAACATTGACCCGTGTCTGTGGCTAGGCGGGCCCTTTTTATGGCCTAAGTTGGATGTGAATTACCCTAGAATGGAGAGGTTAGATTGTATGGGCTTCTGACCCATTAAGGTTGTAAATGGATCATATGTCATTGAACATGGACTTGTATCTCATATGGACTGTTATAGATCAGGCCATGTATTTGGTGGGCCTTGGTATGGACCCAATGATGGAATTGGACTTGGACTATGATCCACAGTTTATATTGAGTACTTGGACCTCTTAGGGACTTTGTTAGGACCTTGTTCACGCAAGGCAAAGCCTAGACAGACACCGACCTTTATTGTTTCCGAGTCGGCATAGACATTCACTCAGTTGTTCTAAGCTCAGCCAGTTGGACTGATCATCACTGGTAGGAGCTATTGAGATTGTTGTGTGGCTATCATGATGAGCATTGTTGGAGACGGACGGTGCGATACCGAGTCCGGTCTCAGTGTGTGTTGATGGATGATGTTATTTGCGGGGCTAGATAATCCCCAGCACTGTGAGATTTTCCCCGCCGCGACTGTATTCAGTATGGGAGGGCCGCGGCATAATATCCCGCGGTATCCAGCTTGTGTGAGTGTGCCATTTTGTGTAGGTTCATTTTATTATGTTTATCTTGATTCTATTTGTTTATTTTGCTCAACTGCCTAGAATCTGTACCATTGCTATTCTCTTAACTTTATTACTATCTCTACTCATTTGATGCATACATTCTATATTATTAGCATTCTGTGACTTGCCAGATCTTTAGATCTGATCCACTCTTGGTGCTTAGGTCTTGACCCCGAGTTCGAGGGCGATGCGTTCGCACTCGTTGAGGTGCCCGTAGCAGGCGACTACGGATGGGGGCCGGCCGACCATGAGGTCGAGCCGGAAGGTGGAGAGCCGACACCAGCTGCAGGGGTTTGAGTGTTCTTTTGTCTGGGTTTTGAGAGACATTTGTTGTGAGTTGGGTAGTAATGAAAAATATGTAATTAAACTTTGATTTTGTTATCACTATACATTTAGGCTGGACTTCAGCCCATCTACATTTGACATATATACGATGATACCTTATGCTTCCGCTATCTCTGTATGACTTCCGCTTATAATACGCTTCCGTAATAATAACTGTTGTTACATTATTGTTCAAAAAGTTTTAAATTGGACCTCACTGCGGACCTACGATCTTGGAAGTTCTCGGATTTTCCGGAAAGTAGCGCGCCAATTTCGGTATTTTGACGATTTTCTCGGTATCCGGAATTGGAGCGTTACAACATGTATAACCGACTCTTCACATGAAACAGGCTTATAGTCTCTGATACCACATTGAAAGGTACTACTGTGCAATGCTACCACAAGACCGTAGATGAGGCCTCCAATGCACATCAGATGATTACATCAAGAAGGAAATATATCCAATGGACATTCAAACTTTAGCCCCCACTGTTGATGGACGATGGCCTATCAATCATTCAAGTGAGATGATCATAACAACATAACCATTCAACGAGTGGACATGAAATGGGCCTTTTCGAGGGCAATATTGTTAATGGTGCAGATTCGACAGGGGAGATTCGATGGCTATGATTATCTACTCAGTGTAATCACACAGATCAATTTCAACAGCAGCAAATAAATTTACACAGATTTCTCTATGAGAAGCTAATCCGATAGTAGCCTATCCATGGGGTCAGAAGTAGGGATGTAAATGGATACCCAATTCTCCGATTACCTTAAAACCGGGTCTGGGTCCCTATTTAGGCCCCGATAAGTAAATGGGTCCGGGTCCGGTTCCACCTTGGTTCGGACCCGTGAACCCGAGACCCGACAGATTACCTCAATTTTCGAAAATCTCTCCTAAAAATCATATTTTTTTAATATCATTCTCTACCTAGACCCGGACCCAGATCCGGATCCAGACCCGTCTCATATATGTTCTGGTTCTGGTTCCGGTTCCGGAGCCAAGAAACCGGTTCTGAAACAGTTCCGGATCCAGATCCAGTTCGACATTCTCCTTAACGGTTCCGATTCCGGGTCCACCATGAACCTAGACCGAAACCGACCCGTTTACAACCCTAGTAAGAAGTAGGCATATGTACTACTTTGGTATATTAAGTAGAAGAGTTTTGCATTTGCTGAATCTCTTGATGCTGAATCTGACATGAGTACTTGGTGTGATACACTACAGTTAGTTTACATGGAGAGTCTAGGATTTCCAAGGCTTTCAAATGGAGATGTCAATGGACCTTTATTATTTGGTTATCCAAAAGATCCAGCAGGAAAAATCCAGGTATGTGCCCTTTCATAGGCCTGCTCAATAATCGGGTTTTGTTTGTTAAAAATATTATATATGTTATCATCAAAGCTTTGTCCCAATAACATTAGGGCGTTCGAAATATTATATGTGATTTCAAAATTTGTTACTAATATATTGAATTAATATTATTATTATAAACAGTAATAAGGCCAGATCTATTGAAGTGCGGGTGGCTCCTTTACAGTTTACATTAACTGTGTTGGATTTAGACCCGACTTAGACCCGACTTGGAACAGGACCAGGTGGTAATAGGTATCCATTTATTGAGACTCAAAAAAGAAAATAGGGCCTGCTTCTTAATTTGGAGAAAATCATTTTTTTGGTGGAGGTTTGAGTCTCCTAGTCCTAGGTGGACCCAAAGATTTTCGGGTTTGGGCCTAGGCATAGGTCTGAATCAATGTAGTTATGACCTGTGGACTCAAACCTGAAATAGGTACCTATAACAAGTTTGAAAAACTTTTAACCCGGACTTGACTTGGAGAGAGTCAACTGGAGGGTCATGTTTTTTTTTTTTTAAAAGACCAAACACATAAAATTCAGATATACATGTATTAATGATAGCAAATTCAAATTAGTCAATTTATCACATTCAAATCAATCATTTTTAAATTGCTAACACCAAACCTCAAGTACTAATTTCTTATACTTTTCTTGACTTAAGCCGAATTCACCCTATATTTTACTCATCTTTCATTAAAACGAGGTGAATATGCACGGTCAAGAGTCAACTTGCCGAGTTTTTCAACCTTAATGTATAACACACACACCCAGCTGCGAGACAACCCGTGGGCCCCACATGATCAATCTAAGCCCATCCTAAACCCGCCCTCCCCAAAAATATATATATCACGGATCTCAAGGGTTACACCAACTAGACGGATTGGACCACTGTATAGGAATAAAATGAAATAGTGCATTTTAACACCGTTAAGTTTGAGGGACTCATGATCATATATATGGGGTGGCCCATCTAGATCTTTTGATCCCCCACCTCTGCAAGGTTCGTGGAACCCTAATGGGCTTCACTGGTAGTCTCAGATGGTCTCTGTGCGAGACGCATGCACACACATATATAACAATAGTGGGTCCCACTTCATATCATCATAATCTCTTGATTCATAAAGTTTAATGATTCTAATTGCCAACAAAGAAAAAGACGTAACGGTTGTATAAGGCATCATTTTTTATTTCAATCCAATAGTAGGTCCCATTCAGATCCATGTAAAAACAATGAGATCCATGACATTAAGATAGGTGTGATGGGTGATGAGCTTGGATGGATCACATGGGCTTCCACTTAAATATCCCTTTTTTCAAATATGTTTTTTTTTTCATGAGGCCCACCTTGAGTCAATTTAGTCTTTTCAACCCCCCCACCCCCCCCCCCCCCCCCCAAAAAAAAATAAAAAATAAAAAATAAAAAAATTGAACAGTCACAAGTCCAAATATGACACTCATCTAACTTTTCCCCACTACTGGATTGAAATTATAAGAAAATGATTCCTCTTAAAACCATTTGATTTTAGGATTATGGATAAAAAAAAGGTTAGGATGATCTTATGGAGTCAGAATTTTCCACATAGGTTAGTCTTATATGAATCTTTCCATCCAATGAACTTCTATGATCATAATGCATTCCAATGAGCCAACTAGGAAGGGTGTTTTTGTCCTAAAAACGGCCGGACAATTTTTAGCACGGCCCATGCATGTATGTGTGTGTAGGAAACTTATTGTAGGTGCAGAAAATAATGACCCACAATGAGATGGTGCCTTACAGGACTTATCCGGGAAGATGGTGATGACTGGGAATGATTGAGTGCCGTCCGAAAGCCTGAAAGAGATGAACAAACGGTCAGAGGACCCTGGCCTGGGCGGCGCAAGGCTCTCCGATGCCAAAGTCAGTGTGGGAACTGGAACAATGGAAGGAGGGAGAGAAGAGAGGCAGAGTAAGGGCTCTGTGAATGGAATATGTGCGTACCTTGCATGGTGCATGGAGTTCTATTTGTAGAGGTTTGGATCGTATCTTTCAGAGGATCTCTTGGTGTGGGCCCCACGATTTGACTGGGAAGTCATGATCAGCCCACAAAGTAATAAATGCAGTCTAATCCGGCCCACTCTGCATTTAATGCTAGTCGGATCAGCCCACATTGCATTAAATGCACGTCTTATTGGGCCAGATTGTGTTGGGCGCCTTTGGCGGTTGGAGTACCATCGGATCTGCCCTCGGGCCTTGCCCTGATGTGGCATCAGCCGCTGGATGTCGCCATGTCAGCGATCTGGTGAAGATAGTGGACGGCTGGATGTCACATCTGTCTTATTGGCTCGCGCCCCTATTCCTCCACGTGTCTGACATCGTGGGGAATGAGGGGTGTGAGTGGAGGTTCTTTCTTACCTCGGCTTTCGTCTAGACTCCTTCAGCCGAGGTGGTGCTCTCTACCGAGGTGGGCACATGAAACAGCCGAGCTCGGCTATAGCGGTTCAGACATGCTTGACTTCGGCCGAAGACCCTGCCCTGACAGCCGAGGTGAAACTGATGCCACGTGGGTGGCACGCGGAGGGCACGTGAGAGTGCCTAGTCTCATCTGATGGCTGTGATTAGCGTAATCCTGTGTTTCCGGAAATCTCCCCACACACTTATCCTATGTGCATTGTGTGCATTGCGCACACCCATAATGGGGCCCACCTGATGGCCCATCCAACTGGACCACACAAATACCCCTATAGAACCATGCATCCTAGGCCTACACCCATGCAAATGACAAAACCAAACCCCGCCCCCGCCCCCTCCCCTCCCCAATCTTGAAATGGGCCAATAGTGAGGTGCGCATGGAATGCTTCATGACTGCCATGGGCATTAGATCAAAAATATCTCGGTATGTGTTGCGGTGTCATCTAGTGCACAACTTGTACACCGGATGATTGTGTGCACCTTGATGTGGGGCTAATGTGGGGCCCCACATAGGATTGGGACATGGGGGGATCGAAAAGTCTCTTTATATAGGCTCCTCCCCTTTGCAAAAATAAATAAAAAAAAAAACAAAAAGCGGCCTTCACCAATCATCCCATCATCCTCATTCGGTGCCCACATGTTTAACGGTGTATAGTCCATTTAGATGGGTGCAGACTTGGTGGGACCCATTAACTACAAGGGAACTTTTGATCCACTTAAATGGACCCCAAGTGGGCCCCATCACCGGCGCACAGAAACTTGTGCATTGGGCGCACATGATAACCGATCTCTCTTTCTCTCTCAAGTATATATATATATAGAGAGAGAAGTGGTCTAGTGACATGGCGAGCTAACTTTATAGGGCCCACTTGATCGGTGCCCCTCACACATTTGCATGAGAGGAAAACTTTTTACCATTGCTGGGGGTACCCCATGACAAATCTAATCCCCTCAAAGTCACTAAAACGCCCTAATTTGGCACTATTCTAAATAATAATAAGTGTACTTTTTATATTCTTCAAGTTCGTTGGTGTTTGTGATTCAACTAAAGCGGAGGTACTAGCTGTTTTGGAGGCTCTGTTGCTTTTCGAAGAACTTCCATGGTACTCTCATTATGGAGAGTGATTTATCTAATGCAAATGCTTGGACCTCTAAAATCAAAAGCTACCTGTGGGAGTTTCAATTCCTCTTTAATGAAATTCAGACTTTAGTTGCTGCCAAAAGGCAAAGGAGAATGGATATGCAATGATTGTTGCGCTCACGGGTGCTAAAGAAGTAATTAAGGATATTTATGGCGAACCTTTAGACAATCAACCCAATTATTGATGATATCAAGAAGTTAGCTTTAACTTTTTATTATGTTGAATTTTGTTTTATTCTTAGATCTTTTAATTCAACAGCTCATTTGTTGGCTAAATTATGTCTCTCTAGTATTCAGGATATAAACAATAGATGGGGTTTATCGTTCTCCGGGGCAAATTAAGTATCTATTCTTGGGGGGTTTGTTTTGTAGGATTGTCCGTGAGTTTGGCTGTTGTTTTGGTGTTTCTTGCTTCTTAATGAAATTTCTCCTTTTTACAGGGAAAAAAAAAAAACTAATGTTGTATTTCGTCATGTGTTGAGATCGGCAAGTTGTATGACTAATGCTTTAGCTAAGCAGGGGGTTGAAAGGACTTCTCCTTGGGAGGGTTTCGTTATGTGACTCTTGTGAGTGAGAGGTACAATGCTCTTGTACCTTTTCTATTTTTTTGCTTTCTCTTTGTAATATCCTTTTTATGAAAGTATTCATTACTGATAAAAAAAAGTAATAATCAACGTCGGATTGATTATCATGAAAAATATAATTTGAGAAATCATTGAAATTTAATCCGACAGTGATTATTATTCAAATTATTGTCAAATTAGGGTGAATGCTAATTTATGGGATTAGTGGGTGTGAGGGGATTGAATTTATTATGGTGGTCTTACGTGATGGTAAGAAGGTCACCTCTCATAGATTTGCATGAGAGGTAACCTTTAAACTACTATATGGGACACCCCATAACAAATCAATCATCTTCTCACTCACTAACTCTAATGAATTAGCAGTTACCCCAATTTGACAATAATCTGAATAATAATAAATGCTTGATTAAATCTCAAGGAAAATGTGACTTCAGAAATTATTGGAATTTACTCCGACAATAATTATTATTCAGATTAGTGCCGGGTAAGTGCTAACGCATGGGGGGTTAGTGAGTGTGAGGGGTTGGATTTGTCATAGGGTGTCAAAAGGTTATCTCTCACACAAATCCATGTGCAAGGTACCTCATAGTAAAAACATAGCACATATGTTTGTGGGGCTGAGAGAGAACATATGTTTGTGGGGCTGAGAGAGAGAGAGAGAGAGAGAGAGAGAGAGAGAGAGAGAGAGAGAGAGAGCACTCTTGAGGGCTTGGAATGAGTCTAAGTGAAAGTTGTGTAATTTCACAATGGGGCCCATGCATTGAAAGTTTGAACCGCTTTAGGTGAATTCCCTCGGCTAGCTTGTATTGAATGTCTCCAAATTATATTTAGGAGTTGGTCTCACTGTAAGATTGAAGATATGATTAATAACATTTGCAAACTAGGTTGTACGTCCCATGGGTAAAGAGACTCCATGTCTTCGTCCTCTTTCTTTTGGGAAGAGTTTGAAGCAATATGGCATGGGCATCCCCTTGAGCACCAGGCCTTGAATGACAATCCTCTTGGAGAGACCTAACAATATTCGAACTCGATCTCTTGAACACAGCTCCCTTAGACGCCCACGAGAGTTGGGCTTCTTGGACTACTGAGATCCCCATGACGTACTAGTCTTTGATCATTTTTGGTTTTGGACAGACCACCATAGCCCAATACCCTCCATGCAGGCCCGGCCCTAGAGGGGGGCAGTCAGTGCAACCGTCCCGGTCCCCAGATTTCATGGGGCCCAAAATTCCAAAAAAAATTTCCTCTCCTAACAAGAAAAGTAGAAAACATTTCCTCTCAAGGCTACCCAACATTCAAAGCCTGAAACCCCTCAACGGCTCAACCCTTCATCATTCATCAATCAAAATCCTCATTCCTCAGATCCTTTGAACCCCATCTCAACCAAACAGCAAGCCCCAAAAAAAAAAAAAAAAACAACAACAGGAAGAAGATCTGAAGAAGCACGCTGCACCCAGCAGGCAGCAGGCCCACTAGTTGATACATTTTCTGAAGAAGCACCCAGAAGCACCCTGAAACCCCCAAACAGCGTTACAGCAACAGCAAGCCCAAAAAAAAAAAACAAGAAGAAGAAGAAGCAGCAGCACTGCAGCGCAGCCCGGGCCGGTCCTGACCGACGACCGCCATAATCGGTTCTGCACAGCCTGCACCGCCATCGCCAGATCTGGGCCAGATCAGCAGATCATTGCTGTACTAGCAGGCTACCCAGTCAAACCCCTCAACCCTTTTCATCAATCGAACTCTTTGATTCACCCCATCTCAAGTTCTCATTTCTCAAATCTCAACCAAACAGCAACTCAGCAAGCCAAAAAAAAACAAGAATAAGAAGAAGAACCCAGCACGGCAGCAGCACGCCACGGCACTACTTGACCGGCCTTGTTTGCTACTGCTGTCTGCTGCAGTGCTGCAGCGCTGCTCCACGGCCCACGCCTCTACCGACCACTGTCCACCCAGCAGGGCCAGCACCCACCCGCCACTGGCCCACTGCGCGGTTGCACCAACCCAGCAGCGCCGCCCACAACCACATCTCTCATCTCTGTCTCTGATTCTCTGAAGAGTGAAGTCCGATCTCTCTGAGACTCTGACTCTCTCTTTGGACGAAGCAGCCAAGCGCAAGAGGTTAGAGGAACTGAGGAAGGCAGGAAGCCAGGACCAAGCCACCCAGGCCCAGGAATCACAAATCACACGATTCACACCACACCTTTTTCACCTTTTGTTTTTCCAGCAGGCACCAACACGAAGACCGAGGCACCCACTAGCCCAGACGCCCAGTATTCTTAGTTCATAGTTCAGTTGGACCTGATCCAGTGATCCATTCCACTGACAGGCCATTTTCTCTGGCTCTGGCAACAAGTCAATACAGGTTAGGTGGACCCATCTGTAACTTGCCTTTGGCAATAAAATATGAATATATGATTTTTGTATGTTTGTTTGTTTGTAGAACTGTGAATTCACATATCACAAGAGTTAAACATTCTCTTTGTAGGAATTCTTTTAAGCTCTATTTGACTGCAAATTTGGAAATATCAAGTTTGTTGTTGTTGAGGGGGATTTCTAAAATTCCATTTCCAGGTTATGTTGTTCTTTGTTTATTCTTTTAAGTATTAAAATTGCATTGGTTTTACTTGTACTGTTTCTGTTTTCAAGTAGCAATGTTCCCTCAGAAACAACCATCTGGAAGTGAAAAAAGAAAAAGAAAAAGGGACAGAGAAGAATTAACTAAATCTCAAACTGGAGCTCTAGATAAATTTTTTCTTAATAAAACAAATAGTTCACTTGAAAACTCAACTGAAGATTTAGTCAATCAATCTGAACAACAAAATCATGTTGAAGAATTTGTAGGAATTGATAATGATTTAGTCAATGAATCTGAACAACAAAATCATGTGGAAGAACTAGTAGGAACTGAGAATGATTTTAATGAACATGTAGGTGACTTAGGTGAAGAAGATGAACATGTTGAGAATGAAGAAATTGATCATCTTTGTAATAATGAAGACATTGAACTGAGGGTGTTGAACCAAGTTTTCCTTTAAACTTTTGTGATTCTAGAATTTGGGATAATCTTGATGAAAAAAATGAGAGCTTTACTTGTGGAAAAAGGTCCTGCAAGAGAAAATAATATCAAATTTCCTAGGGATGAAAACTTTAGACATTTTTCCTCAACGTATTACATGAGAAAGTTACCAAATGGAGAGACTCATGATAGAAAATGGCTAGTATACTCAAAGGAATTGGATAAGGTATTTTGTTTTTGCTGTAAGTTGTTTAAGACAATATGTAGTAGAAGCCAATTAGCAAATGAAGGACTTAGAGATTGGAAACATCTTAGTGAGAGGCTTAAACAACATGAAAATAGCACTGAACACATAACTAACATGAGTTCTTGGATTGAATTACATAGCAAATTAAAAAAAATGAAACAATTGATAAAGGCATACAAGAACAAATTAGGAGAGAGAAGGAACACTGAAACATGTTTTGGTAAGAATAATTTATGTTGTCAAATGTCTTGCTAAAAATAATATTACTTTCCGTGGAACAAAAGAGAGAATTTATGAAGAAAATAATGGTAATTTTTTGGGTATATTGGAAATGGTTGCAGAATTTGATCCAATAATGCGTGAACATTTTCGACGAATTCAAAATGATGAGATTCATTATCACTATCTTAGCCATAAGATTCAAAATGAGCTGATATCTTTGCTGGCATCAAAAGTCAGAAGTGCAATCATTGAGAAAATCAAACAAGCAAAATATTTTTCAGTGATACTTGATTGCACTCCTGATTCAAGTCATAAGGAACAAATGACTTTGATAATACAGTGTATGGATGTGTCAAGGAGTCCAGTTAAAATAGAAGAGTACTTTTTAGAGTTTTTAATTGTGAAAAATACATCAGGATTAGGACTTTTCACTGAATTACAATCTGTCCTAGAATCCCTTGGTCTTAAAATTGATGATGTGAGAGGACAGGGCTATGATAATGGCTCTAATATGAAAGGGAAAAATCAAGGTGTACAAAAAAGATTACTTGAATTAAATCCTAGAGTGTGGTTGTCATTCTCTTAATTTAACACTATGTGATATGGCAAACTGTTGTGTGAAAGCGAAATCCTTTTTGGGGGTTGTTCAACGCACATATTGTGTTTTTGCTAATTCTACAAAGCGTTGGAAGATTTTACAGGATCATATAGATGGTTTAACTCTTAAAACATTATCAACTACACGTTGGGAAAGTCGTGTAGAGAGTGTTAAAGCAATAAGATACCAATCTGTCCAAATAAAAGAAGCTTTATTTAAAGTAGCAGAAACTAGTGAAGATGCTAAAGCAAAAAGTGAAGCAGAAAGTTTAGCAACACATGAACTGAAAAATTTTGAGTTTTTATTAGGCATGGTTATTTGGCATGATATTCTGTTGAAAATGAACTTAGTCAGTAAAAAATTACAATCTAAAGATATGTGCATTGATGTTGCTGTAGAAAATTTGGAGGGGCTCATTTCTTTTTTTTTTAGAATTATAGGGAAAATGGATTTGCATCTGCTATGATTGAAGCTAAAACTATTGCTTGTGATATGGGGATTGAACCTGAATTTCCTAAAAAACGTCAAAGTCATATATAGAAAGAAACAATTGATGAGAATGCTAAAGAAGAGACAGTACCATCAGTTGAAGAATCATTTAGAGTCAATTATTTCATATGTGTAGTGGATATGGCTCTTTCTTCATTAAGAAGTAGATTTGAGCAAATGCAAACATATAAAGGAATTTTTGGGTTCTTGTTTAATTCAAAGAAGTTAACTTCATTGGGTGATGATGAATTAAAAAATTGTTGTGTGAAGCTTGAAACTACTTTAAGAAATGGTGAGTCTTCTGATGTTGATGCAAGTGATTTGTTTTCAGAGTTACAGGTGCTGTGTGAAGCTTGAAACTACTTTAAGAAATGGTGAGTCTTCTGATGTTGATGCAAGTAATTTGTTTTCAGAGTTACAGGTGCTGCGATTTCTTTTACCAGCAAAAGTAAACACAACACTTGAAATGGTAGAGTTTGTAAAAGATATTGGTTGTTTTCCAAATGTTTTGATTGCCTATAGAATACTATTGACTGTACCTGTGACTGTAGCATCTGCAGAAAGAAGTTTATCTAAATTAAAATTATTGAAATCTTACTTGAGGTCTACCATGTCACAAGAAAGGCTAAATGAGCTAGCAATCTTATCCATTGAAAAGGAGATGTTAGAAAATCTTGAATTTGAAAGCATAATTGAGGATTTTGCTTCTCAAAATGCAAGAAGAAAATCATTTCAATAATACTTTTTTAATTGTGATTTTGTTTTTCACCTTATCTTGTAGATGGCGATGCTGGTATGAGAAATTATTTGGCCGACGATTTGGTACTCTTACCGAAATGCTGGTATGAGAAATTTATTTATTTATGTATTAAATGTATTTATCATATAATATTATTTGATTTTTAATGAAATTATTATGTTTGGGCTAAATATATGAAAACATATTTTATATATGTGCATATATTAAAAACTATAAAAATGAATAAAGGGCTCATTTTAGTGATTCGCACCGGGCCTTTGAAAAGTCAGGACCGGCCCTACCTCCATGTATTGGGCTGACTTGAGTCCTCTATCAAATCGAGGATTGTGAAGGTCATCACACTCTTTTCTACAAATACATAGGCTCAACAATGAGGTTGGTTACTTGATAGTTCTCTATCTAGCTGTGGAGTTTTGGGGTGTGAAATATCTATTAGTTCATCCCACCTGTTCTCTAAGTTTTTAACTACATTATCAGTATAATTATCAGGTGGTGGTTTGAGCCCTTTTTTGTCATGCCACCAACATCTTGTTTCATGGGAACCCCATGATCGATCTACTAATATTGCAACAAAGTGGGTGACTAACCATATCCTAGTTCTATTTGTGTATATACTACACATATTTTATCTTTTTTCATATTATTTTATCCATAGTTTTTCTATTTTGTGACTAATTAATAATAATAATAAAACTGACTAAAGAATAAAAAGAAAGGTTAGCAGTTAGAAATTAAGAAAAGTCCACATGGTTAGTCATCCAAGTTTATTTAGGATAATCATGACAAACTAGGTTATAGATTATTCATAATGAGCCACCCAATTTAGCTCATAACTTGTGTTCTAGATGTACTTATCGGGTTCATGAGCATAAGATAAGATCTTTCGCCCAACTGCAGAATATCTCAGTGGTATAGGCATTTCAC
Organism: Litsea cubeba; assembly: GCA_012931725.1. Taxonomy (NCBI): domain Eukaryota; kingdom Viridiplantae; phylum Streptophyta; class Magnoliopsida; order Laurales; family Lauraceae; genus Litsea; species Litsea cubeba. The sequence continues at coordinate 4,522,077 of CM022945.1, read as the reverse complement.
TTTTAAGGGTCGACGACGTCCCCTAGGTTAGACCCATAATATCGTACAATTCATCCAATGTAAAAAAAAAGATAAGATCTTTTTCGCCTCACTTGGAAAGAAGGAAAGAATTAGTAGATACAAAGAACTTCTACTCATCAAATTGTTGTTCAGGGGTGAGATCAATCCTTAACTTTATAATTCCATGTATTTTGCGGCTTGCCCTATATGTAAATTTGAGGTGGAATCAATTGAACACTCTTTGTTCCAGCTTGCTCAAGCCAGGGCCGGCCCAAGGGGCAGGCGGGAGAGGCCGCCGCCTTGGGCCCCCAATAATTACAAAAGTTTTAGGGCCCCATATTATTTTATGTATTTGTATATATATGTGTAAATATTTAGTCTAATATGTATATTGAAAGGCCCAAATTAATAACACATGTGTGTAAATATTTAGCCCAATAAATAAATTAAAAGGCCCAAATTTAAAGCCCACCTTATTTAAAATAACCATTATTTAAAAAGTCAAACTTGAGGCCCACCACCATACCACCATAAGATAAAGACTTTAAAAGTCAAACATGGGCCCACCACCAAAAGATAAGACCACCAAACTTTTCAGCTTTCCTCATTTCTCGTGAGCATTAGAAAAACTTGATTATACAATTGTTTTCAGTAATACTTTTTTTTTTGTTCTAGGTTTATTAGCCTTGTTTTTTGGAAGGGAATGTTGGTGTGTGAATTGTAGGCTTTTGGCCAGGGTGGGTAGTTTAAGAGAACTACATTGTTCTTGATCATTGGGATTAAATATAGCCTCCCTCGGTATGTAGGCAGTCCTAAAGTTATCTGGATGCAGCATTTTTTTGTAATAAAAAATATCAATTTTTTGTTAGAAAATTATAATGAATTAAATTTTTTTTAAAATAATTGTATAAGGGCCCCATTTTTTAGAGGTCGCCTTGGGCCCCCTAAACGTCGGGGCCGGCCCTGGCTCAAGCAGTCTGATTTGGCTGATCTTTATAATGTAAACTATGTGGTGCAGGTATCTGCGCTTCTCATTCAAAGAAGTAGAAGCGAGAACGATCTTCAACATGGTAGCTTGGGCCAGAGATAAAGTGGTTCAAAAAACCTTGCTGTTCTTGGATGCTCTTAAAGTGGTGAAAACAATTAGTGGAAAAATGGATTGGTCGATCTATTGAGTATGTAACTCTATATATTTTGAAAGTGTATGTAGTTCTTTTGTCGCCGCTGATTTTTGCTATATTCTTAAAAAAATTTATGGTTACACACAATCTTGCCCTTAGGTCCTACATGAACATGTTGTGGTTTGATAATTTCATAGACAGGATACATAAGTTGATTAATCCTTTATAGACTGCTTTGTTGGTTTGGAATGAAAGTTTCTTTCTAAAAAGGCTATTAATTTGTCTAACAACAAAGAAAAAGGCATCTTTGATAAGTACATATATCAAGATCATAGGAAATGTGCATGGACAGGTAATTATAAGCATACGAAAGAAGGCTTCAAACTTTACTGTGGAAGTTGGTTTACTGCAAAGTATACACGTTGATCTTTTTGGTTTACTGCAAAGTATACACGTTGATCTCCCTATCTAATTTCCTTGGTTATTGATAACTTGATAGCAAATATCCAAGGTGGAGTTTGTTCCATAGTGTATGGTATATGAAGATAATTTAACACTAATCAGTCAAACAAGAAGGCATATGAACAATAAGTTACAACTTAGGAAAAGTTTTGGAGTAAAAAGGTTAAAATATAGAAGATCAAAGACAAAATATTTAGAGGTCTGATTTTATAGGATCAAAGAATTTAAAAGTAACCATAGAATAGAGAAAATGGTTTTAGTTATTAGATATAATAAATAGAATGGTGAAAAAGGTACAGTCTTCCAAGTTGCTAACTGATATGCCCAAAATGTCGTTGCCTTCGAAGTATATGCCCGCACAAGACACTGCATGGGGCCTTTTTGTCTTGCGCACATAAGATACAACTGAGACCTTTTTTTTGCCATGCGCGGATTCGAACTCGAGACATGTTGGCTCTGATTCATCTCAAGTTGCTAACTAATGCACTCAAAATGTCTAGGTGTTAAAGGCATTAAAGTTGCTAATAAAGCATTCATTATGTGATCTACCACTCAAATTAAATGAAAATTTTCAAAGATAGTAGTTAGAGTAACCTAAAAGGTTAACATTAAATTAAGAAACGTACGTCAATATGCTAAAGCTCATTTAATCAACGGCATACGATAAAAAGGATGTAAGGTGCCAAAACATTTTAAAGGCTACATTCTCACTTCATTGTGGACAATTTAGCTACTCATGTCTTGTCTCTTGCGTTTCTGTAGTAATCTCACCGGTTTTTTTTTTCATGAATAAAATAAAATCAAGCATCCTTTCTTGTCTACATATTTATCCAAATATTACATTTTTTTTTGTTTTCATCAAGCATTATAATGAACACTTACGGAAAAATCGTGACCGATCTGATCTAGTAAATCGTGACCGATCTGATCTAGTGGACCATTACTGCCGACATATTTATATTACACTAACTTTCTATAATAAAACTAAAACTTGATGCCTAACAATATGAAAACATTCTATATCATCCTCCAAGCAACATAAAATAAAGGGCAAATACATGAAGAACAAAGTATTCTTTTTTATTGTTCTAACATTATTCATTACCACTAGGTCAAATTTTTTATTTCTAGAGATGGCTATACGTGGGACCCAAACCTTAGCCAATGGGACCACAAGAGAGTCCAGCTCTTTTCAAGCAGGTCCACCACCACACACTCATCAGCTTCTCTCATTACATAGCTCTATAAACCCAACCGACTCTCTAAAAATGGGCTGAGACTGATGAGAGATTCTACAAAACCCTAGAGTTTCCTCTTTTCAAGCAGGTCCACCACCACACACTCATCAGCTTCTCTCATTACATAGCTCTATAAACCCAACCGACTCTCTAAAAATGGGCTGAGACTGATGAGAGATTCTACAAAACCCTAGAGTTTCCTCCATCAGAGATCTCTCGAAAGAAAGGAGAAATCGCTCTGCGTCCTTCGTATCTAGGGTTTCCAATCTCTCTCTTCTTCTTCCCTCTCTCTCTGATTTGTGCAGAAGAAGAATCAGAAGACAATGTGGAACAACAGCGGCATGGCGCCGCCGGGGACCGGAGGGTCTAGCAGCATGGCTCCGCCGGGGACCGGAGGATCGTCGGCGTTGCCGCCGCCGATGCAGCCATCATACAGCATCCCGCTCTCGCCGGCGGAGCTGGAGGCGCGGCTGGAGGAGAGGGCCCGCAAGTGGATGCAGCTGAATTCCAAGCGCTATGGCGACAAGCGCAAGTTCGGATTCGTCGAGGCGCAGAAGGAGGACATGCCTCCCGAGCACGTCCGCAAGATCATCAGGTCTGATTCTAAGTGTTTTCGCCTTCAAATTCACCTCTCCCTTGTGTTTGTGTGTGTTGTTTTAATTTATTCGAGTTTGTGCCATTCGGAGTTTCAACTCGTTGTCCAATCTGATCAAATCCTGATTCTAGGTCAGAAACTCGCCAATGCTTGATTTATTTGATGTGATGTAAATTTCAGATGATTTTAGGGTTTGAGAGATGACAGACACTTTCCCATAGTTATGAGAGAGATAATTTTGACTCCCAACAGTTTTTATGCTGGTATAAGGTAATTCCAATGGATAAGAAATAAAAAATCTCTGCAGTTTTATTTAGGGATATTTAAGCAGTTGAAAAGTAGACATGAGCCAACTGAGAATATGGGCTTCAGAATAAGGGCCAAAATCAGTTCAGTTTGCACTTTGAAGGTCGAGCTGTGGCTCAGAATTTGAGAAGTGGGACCAATCTCATTTCGGTATCCGACACCATGTAAGAATAAATCTAGTAACTTCAATCAGCTGAATTGTAGAACATTAGAGCAGCCAATTGAGAAACATGGACCTTAAGAACTACTAAGCCCATGTTTGGCACCTCTATTTCCGGCCTCTATTTGTCTAAATGTCTAAAGCGGACAGATGTTGTGAAAATAAGAGCGTTTGGCACAACATTACGACATCTGCCCATTTAGACATTTAGAGGCAAATCCTCTAAAATCCAAATGCTCAAAAAGTGGGCAGTTGAAAAATAGAGCTTTAACATCTTTTTTGTATGACTCTTTTTTTTTTATGGTTCTACTTTTACTGGGTCTGTCAGAAAAAGAGTAGAGATACCAAACATGGCCTAATATTTATATTATTTGGGGCTAGGTCTTCAGATAATTGGTTAAACGGGTACCTATTTCTAATACATAGAAGATTTTTTTTTATATATATATTTGTGACTTTCCTAAATACTTGGATTTTATGTTTGTTCATCTCAATAGGGCAAATGTGGATTCCGTTTTCAATGCCACCCAATGGCGAACCCAGGATTTTCATTTGGGTGGGGCTAAAACTTTGCTAGACTTAATATTAAAAAAATATATATCTTTGTTAGAATTTGCTAGACTTTTTCACATTACCAAATAGTACCTGTAAGTTTTTCTTTAGAAAATATTCAACTCGTGGAACTCAACTAGATGCATGATAATTATTGAAGATTAGGCATTGAAGAGGTTAGAAATTAGGATGTTAATCAGAAGTACCAAAAAACATTAGATGAATAAAAAATGATTATAACCTTAATTTTAGATACTCAACTCACATTTTCATTTTCATTTTCATTTTCACTAAGTTACATGTCAAAATCAATGCCCAATGGAGATCGCTGCAAGTTCAAGGTGAGTGGGTGTGTGAGAAAAAACTAAATACAAGAAAAAACTGAGTGGGGTAAGAAGAGATGATAACGGGAATGGATTTGGTCATCTTTGGATTTGTAAATACGCTTAGATTTGATGGTTTAGGGCTTATGGTTTGGATTAGGATTTGGGGATTTAGGGTTTGGAATTAGGATTTGGAGATTAAGCATTCAAATTTAGGTATAGAGTGATTAGGAAGGATTATACTACATATGTTTGGCAGACGAAGATGCAATAGTCTATACAACTTAGTGACTGGCGACAAGGAGCTTGATTTACAATCGACGCGAATGGATTTCGAAAGAAAAGGTTGAAGAAGAGGGAGTGCCGTGTTGCCGCGTTGTTTTCTTCTTCTTCTTCTTTTTCTCTCTTTTTTTTACCAACGAAGCTTTACATATGTGGGGTTATCTTTAGACATATGTGGGGCGACAAGTTTAGACATATGGGGCATTCTCCAGGGCCCATTCAACTCTATGGGGATTTCAATTTCGACCTGGAGCAACTTCCCAGATCGCTCCAACGTAGGTCCACCCCTGCTACAAGGCCCCATTCAAACTCCATGGTTCTACCAAAAAAAAAAAATTCATGGGGATTTAATTTCGGCCCAGGTCATTCCAACCTAGGTCCGCCCCTAATGCCACTAGTGCCACTGTGCCGCCAAAAGGCATGAATTGTTCACAACAACACAATTGGGAATTTGTTTATTTTATCAAAAAAAGCCTCTCGACTGTGTAGTCCATGTTTCATATAACTGTTGAGGATACCTTTACTGAATATATTTTATTGTTGTTTCTGTTGGATGTGATTGTTTATGTCTCAGCCTATGGAATTTTCTTTTTGGTTGGTTCCACCAGTCGAGTGGTCACTTTTTTATTTTATTTTTTTTTGTGTCTTGTCTTCTACAGAGACCATGGAGATATGTCATCAAAAAAATTTCGTCATGACAAGCGTGTGTATCTTGGAGCCCTAAAATTTATCCCTCATGCAGTATACAAGCTTCTTGAGAACATGCCAATGCCTTGGGAGCAGGCAATAATCTTCTGCCCTTCTGATTATCTATGGACATATTTGAACCAATTTTCATATATGCATTTTCCCCCTTCTGCTTCTTTTTTGGTTCAATAATTATGAGGTCTGATATGGTTATAGGTACGGGATGTGAAGATTTTGTATCATATAACTGGAGCAATTACTTTTGTCAATGAAATACCATGGGTAGTGGAACCCATCTACTTAGCGCAGGTATGTCGTTTATCAATTTATCATGTGTTGCGTATTAATTACAGCAAAAGCATCTAGAGATGCCAATACAAGCTTTTGAACAAAAAGAACTGAATAGTTGGGTCCAAATACTGAGAAAAATAAATAAATAATCGACTCCTAGGGTGTGCTTCTCCATGGAGTTGATGTGAGAATTTCACAGTTCTTTCCTTATTATTTTTATTATTATTATTTTGCTCATGTGGCATATGATGGGATCAAATGAATTTTTCAGTGGGGCACAATGTGGATCATGATGCGAAGGGAAAAAAGGGATCGACGGCATTTTAAAAGAATGCGATTTCCACCTTTTGATGATGAGGAGCCTCCCTTGGACTATGCGGACAATCTACTTGATGTGGACCCATTGGAGCCCATACAACTGGAAATGGATGAAGAAGAAGATTCTGCTGTATATACATGGTTCTACGACCATAAACCTCTTGTAAAAACAAAGCTGATAAATGGTCCTAGTTACAGGAGATGGCATTTGTCGCTTCCTATCATGGCAACTCTTCATCGACTTGCAGGGCAGCTGCTCTCTGATCTGATTGACCGAAACTACTTCTACCTGTTTGACATGGAGTCATTCTTTACTGCTAAAGCATTGAACATGTGCATACCCGGTAATCATTGTTATTATTTGTCATTTCTATGCTAAACTTATTAGAATGAATCATTTTTTATTTGTCTATAACGTTATTTCTTGGAACCTATGATGCCCGGATACTTGTACAAGCCCGACGTATCCGTATCGGACCGATATGGCACTTGTATTGGTACATGATACTGCACCGATACTTATAGGGAACAAGTTTAACATATCCTGCTTATAAAGTCCTTTATTTCATATAGTTCTTTTAATATTTTTACTTCTTACCATAAAAAAATGCTAGAAAGGGATGAAAACAATGATAATTTCATTTATACAAAAGTTATCTAAAAAAAATTAGGACAACCGTATCTGTATCTGTGTCCTAGATTTTCAAAAGTGAGGAGTCGTATCCTTGATCCCCATATCATTGTCCGTATCTGGGCATCATAGCTTGGAACACATCTTTGGCTTTGTGCTTTGAGTCAAGCCAGGAGCTAGATAATTGCACTTTGGTTGGCCTTCTAGACCAATAGGTTCCAAGAATTGATGGACTTCAATACACGTGTATTAGAATGAAGGATGTAGTTACATGGTTTTTACTTGCAAGCAGGGCAACCAACAATAGCAGCTAATTTATGAAAATTTGAAATTGTCAAACATGATGGTAGTGTCTTCTACATGCTGAAAGCTAAGTCAGCAATATGTTATCCTGTTTTGCTGTTGCAGGAGGTCCCAAATTTGAGCCTTTGTATCGTGATATGGAGAAAGGAGATGAGGACTGGAATGAATTCAACGACATCAATAAACTCATCATACGTTCACCGCTTAGGACAGAGTATCGGATTGCCTTCCCTCATCTCTACAACAATAGGCCCAGGAAAGTAAGGCTCGGGGTATACCACACTCCTATGATAATGTATATAAAAACCGAGGATCCTGACTTACCTGCTTTCTACTATGATCCTTTGATACATCCCATAACCTCAGCTAGCAAAGTTGACCGGCGGGAGAAGAAAGTTTATGAAGAGGAGGAAGATGATGATTTTGAGATGCCAGTTGGAGTGGAACCCTTGCTGCATAGCACTCAACTTTATACCGACACTACTGCAGCAGGTGTATCACTCTTGTTTGCACCACGCCCATTCAACATGAGATCTGGTCGGATGCGACGGGCTGAAGATATTCCTCTCGTGTCAGAATGGTACAAAGAGCACTGGTAAGCTCCATTTGATTGAATCTTTTTGTTGGCTGTTTGCATTTACCTCAATGCGTACTCTAGACTTTTAAATGATGTTGTGGCTTTTCATTGCATTGCAGTCCTCCATCATACCCAGTTAAAGTCCGTGTCAGCTACCAGAAACTATTGAAGTGTTTTGTACTCAATGAGCTTCATCACAGGCCTCCAAAGGCACAGAAAAAGAAGCACTTATTCCGATCGCTCCAAGCAACTAAGTTTTTCCAAACTACAGAATTGGATTGGGCTGAAGCAGGTCTTCAAGTTTGCAAGCAAGGATACAACATGTTGAATTTGTTGATCCACAGGAAGAATCTTAATTATCTTCACCTTGATATAATTTTAATTTGAAACCTGTCAAGACACTAACGACAAAGGAGCGCAAGAAATCACGTTTTGGAAATGCTTTTCATCTATGCCGTGAAATTTTGCGACTTACAAAGCTTGTTGTGGATGCTAACATCCAGTTCCGCCTTGGAAATGTGGACGCATTTCAGTTAGCAGATGGTTTGCAGTATACCTTCTCGCATGTTGGCCAATTGACTGGTATGTACCGCTATAAATATCGGCTTATGCGCCAGATCAGAATGTGTAAAGACTTGAAGCACTTAATTTACTACCGATTCAATACTGGACCGGTGGGAAAGGGACCTGGATGTGGCTTCTGGGCACCAATGTGGAGAGTGTGGTTATTTTTCCTTCGTGGTATTGTCCCATTGCTGGAAAGGTGGCTTGGGAATTTACTTGCACGACAGTTTGAAGGGCGCCACTCAAAAGGAGTTGCCAAGACTGTTACTAAGCAGCGTGTGGAAAGCCATTTTGACTTGGAACTCCGTGCTGCTGTCATGCATGATGTTCTTGATGCCATGCCAGGTGACTACCTTTTTTTTTTTTTTTTTTTTTAAATTTTAGACTACATTCTTTTGCATGTCTTATTCTACATGAGTTTGTTGTTGCTAGTTGCTTCATTATACGATTACCTGAGTTTGTTGCTTGCTTATGTCCTTTTTTGCTTGAGGATACCTGTATGATTTTAATGCCACAATCTTTTGGGAATTGGACAACATTTTAATTCTCTATTTTCTTCTAAGAAGAATAAAGTCATAAACTAGAATATTTACCTTTGCTCCATCCCACTGCAGAGGGAATTAAGCAGAACAAGGCAAGGACCATTTTGCAGCATCTTAGTGAAGCATGGCGCTGTTGGAAAGCGAACATCCCTTGGAAGGTATAGTTATGATTTATGATAACTTACGTGCTTTAAATACTTAAGAGTACTTTTCCATATCCTTTCCCTGCCAGAAGTTTTCACTTTTAAGAATCTACAGGTTCCTGGCCTGCCGGTCCCCATTGAGAACATGATTCTTCGTTATGTTAAGTCAAAAGCTGATTGGTGGACAAATGTTGCTCACTACAATCGTGAGCGTATAAGAAGAGGCGCAACTGTTGACAAGACAGTCTGTCGGAAGAATCTTGGAAGATTGACTCGTTTATGGTTGAAGGCAGAGCAGGCATGTATCTTTGTCGATAGTATAGTTGTTGCCGTTGGTTATTTCCTTCGCATAAGAAGGCTTCTCGCCCTTCCCAACAAAGGTTCCCCTGTTCTAATATAAGCCATCATCTATTTCTTGTAGGAACGGCAACATAATTACTTGAAAGATGGTCCTTATGTCACCCCAGAAGAAGCAGTGGCCATATACACCACCACTGTGCACTGGCTGGAATCGCGAAAATTTTCTCCTATACCGTTTCCTCCACTATCGTACAAGCATGATACAAAGCTTCTTATCCTTGCACTTGAAAGGCTTAAGGAGTCTTATAGTGTGGCAGTGCGGCTGAACCAACTACAGAGGGAAGAATTGGGTCTCATTGAACAAGCATATGACAATCCACATGAGGCATTGTCACGTATAAAGCGTCATCTGCTTACACAACGTGCATTTAAAGAAGTAAGTTAATTTTGAAGTTCAGAAATATTGTTTTAGGTTCTGCCTTTCATTCTTGTTGATGATTGTATATGGTAACTGATGATAATTCTGTGACAGGTTGGCATCGAGTTCATGGATTTGTATAGCTATCTTATTCCTGTATACGAAATTGAACCTCTTGAGAAAATTACCGATGCATACCTTGATCAGTATTTATGGTATGAAGGAGACAAGCGCCATCTCTTCCCCAATTGGATTAAGCCTGCAGATTCGGAGCCGCCTCCACTATTGGTTTACAAATGGTGTCAAGGAATAAACAACCTGCAAGGTATTTGGGACACTAGTGATGGGCAATGTGTCGTGATGCTTCAGACAAAATTTGAGAAGTTCTTTGAAAAGATTGACTTGACAATGTTAAACAGGTAAGTGAAGTTTTTATCTTGATTATATTGAAGCAAGTAAAATTGCTTATTGTTGCAGAATGTGAATCTCAAACTTCTCTACTTTTGCAGGCTTCTACGGTTGGTTCTTGACCACAATATCGCTGATTATGTCACTGCTAAGAACAATGTCGTTTTGTCGTACAAGGACATGAGTCACACGAACTCTTATGGTCTAATTCGAGGCCTTCAGTTTGCGTCATTTGTCGTTCAATATTATGGGCTGGTTTTGGATCTTTTGCTACTTGGGTTGACACGAGCCAGTGAAATTGCTGGTCCACCTCAAATGCCTAATGAGTTCATTACATATTGGGACACTAAGGTCGAGACACGGCATCCAATTCGATTGTATTCAAGATATATAGACAGAGTTCACATATTGTTCCGTTTCACACATGAAGAGGCACGGGACCTCATTCAACGCTACCTTACTGAACATCCTGACCCAAACAATGAAAATATGGTTGGATATAATAATAAGAAGTGTTGGCCAAGAGATGCGAGGATGAGGCTTATGAAACATGATGGTATTGTCCCTTTCCATATTATTTTGTAAAATTGAAAGTTCTACTCCCTTCTATGGTGCTTAATATTTCTTTCCATTGCTCTGTAGTTAACCTTGGGAGAAGTGTTTTCTGGGACATGAAGAACCGACTTCCTCGGAGTATCACGACATTGGAGTGGGAAAACAGCTTTGTTTCTGTTTACAGCAAGGACAATCCTAACTTGCTTTTCAGCATGTAAGTATATTTGGCTACATTTCTGTCCTTTTTGTTGAATTCTAGGCGCTGATGATGACCTTATTGGAGTTGGCACAGCTTATTTGTCTCTCTTATCTTAATTTTTTGTTTTGTATGATTTTGTGACCTGTGTTAGAAAGGCATACGAGGCTTATGCATTTAGGCAAGGCTCTTACTTAAGCACCAAGGCTTAATGGGGGCATGCTTGAGTCCTAGTCCTCATGCAAAAGCTCTTTACAGTTTACAGTTTACAGTTTACACACTCATGCTCATTCTGTTTTTGAATTATTGAAAAATAAATAAATAAGTTTAAGGATTCCAAAATCTCGAATTTAACCTCAACATTCAGTTTGTTTGTTTTTCCCTTCTTCTTATCTATCTCTCCCTTCTTTTTTTGTCTGGTTTGTTTAGTATTAATCGATGGTCATTGATTTCCTAATTACCACTTCTACTTGAATATCTGTTCTGTTCTTTTGGTTTTCTCGATTCCCATTGATTAGTATTTGTCCAAACTCTTCATCATCATCATCTAGGCCTAATCCTTCTTTCTGAGGTCAGCTTTGGAGGTTGTAATTCTCTGCATACTGAGCCTAAATAAAAATGAGACAAACCATTTCTCTTATATATTATTTTCAGAATTTCTACTATCATACTTATCATGGCATGTCTCCTTTTTCATTGCTTAATTGTGTTGTTACTTAATAATCAGATTCATTGGACTTCTAATCTGGATAGAGTTGCTTGAGGCCATTTTCTCCAGACCGGTCACCTTTTTGTTTTCTGTGCAGTTTCTTCCAATCATGAAAATTATGAGTAGGCATTTGTTTTGCTTCTGATACTTACACATACTTTTGGCATTTAGGTGTGGCTTTGAAGTTCGGATACTGCAAAGATAAGAAATGACTCAAGAGGCATTCAGCAACACCAAGGACGGAGTTTGGAACCTGCAGAATGAGCAGACCAAGGAGCGGACAGCATAGCCTTTTTACGTGTTGACGATGAACACATGAAGGTGTTTGAGAACCGTGTGAGGCAGATTCTTATGTCAATCCGGATCAACAACTTTTAACTAAGATCGTCACAAATGGAATACGGCTCTTATAGGTAATCTTCACCAACTACTTTTTGTAGTTAACTGATAGTGCATTTTAGAAAACTAATACACGTACCATTCCAGGTTATGTGACATCATGCTGAATAACTTTTTCCTTGCAGGTCTTATGACATTTTTCGTGAAGCAACTGTGCATACTCCAAGAGCTGTTGGATTTGCTCGTCAAGTGTGAAAATAAAATTCAGACACGTATCAAGATTGGGTTAAACTCAAAGATGCCTAGCAGGTGATTTTTTTTTTATCCCAAAATCATTATTTTTCACATGAAGAACCATTCATTTTGTGTAATAATGTTCTGAGTTTCTCTCTGTACACCAGATTCCCTCCTGTCATTTTTTACACTCCGAAGGAAATTGGAGGCCTTGGTATGCTATCAATGGGACACATATTGATACCACAGAGTGACCTCCGATACAGTCAGCAGACAGATGTTGGGGTAACACATTTTCGGAGTGGTATGAGTCATGAAGAGGATCAGCTCATCCCAAATCTTTATAGATACATACAGGTTAGAAGCTCATACACTGGAATGTAATGCAATTCTTTTTAAATATCTATATGGCTATCTATTGTTACTATAACATGTTGTCGTGTTCGTTTGCAGCCATGGGAGAGTGAATTCATAGATTCACAGCGTGTTTGGGCCGAATATGCATTGAAGAGGCAGGAAGCACAGTCCCAAAATAGGCGTCTAACCCTTGAGGACCTTGAGGTGACTTTGTTGATCATATTTCCGAAATTATGTCGCCATTGATCATACATGTGTATCTTTTAATTCTCTCAAAAAAATATATATATCTTTCTATAATTATATCACTTTGATATAAAAAAATTCTCATACTTATATACTTAAGTATCTTTATTGTCTAATTTTCTTGTTACCCATAATTATCTTTGGAGGATATTCTCTTAAACAATATTGATAGGAATGGGAGTTACATCACATTTTATATATGGAATAAATTTTACACATGTACCGTTTACATTCACGGAGTTGATCACCTTTAGCGCATGCTTGATAAACTTATCTTGTTATTTTGCAGGATTCATGGGACAGGGGATACCTCGTATTAACACACTCTTTCAAAAGGACAGGCATACTCTAGCTTATGACAAAGGGTGGAGGGTACGGACTGATTTTAAGCAGTATCAAGTTCTGAAGCAAAATCCCTTTTGGTGGACACACCAGCGGCATGATGGCAAGTTGTGGAACTTGAATAATTATCGGACAGATGTAATCCAAGCACTTGGAGGAGTTGAGGGAATTCTTGAACATACCTTATTTAAAGGAACATAGTGAGTTACTTTAACAATTTTATGCATTTGAATATATTTTATTCTCTGAGAGCCTTTGACTTCCTAAAGTTAATACATTCCTTCTGAGAGACACAAGTGGTTATTTCATGCAAAGATTGGCCTTGAGGATTTAAATGCAATGTGTAACCCTCAGGTGACATGTCATTTTTCCATGATTTACACAGGAAAATGGCAATGACCTAAGGGTGAATGAAGGGTTATTGATAAATATATTCAAGTAATCATCAATTTCCCTACCTTTGATGGTAAATAGTTTCTCAACCTCAAGTCTCACAAAAGTGCGGGAAAATTTTATGCTCTGCAGTCCATTGTTGATTTTCTCCTTTTCACTCTTCCTAATCCATCATTTTCCTAAGTTAATCATATGAAAATGTCAAATGTCCCTCAGCCGTATGTTGTCATGATAGTGTGATCCATTTGTTACATGAAACTTGACACTCTGAAGCATGAAATCAGTGAAGAACAACACGTTTTTTAGGCTAAAAATGCTTATGTTTTGACTCTTATCTGAGCAGCATTTGGAAGTCCTTTGGTATTTGTATTTTTTCTTACATGTTAGTATAATTGTCACGTTTGCTCTTAATTTTTTTTTCTTGTAAATGCATTCATATGCTTCATGTATAAGAGTGTTAATTCATCCAAAAGGAAAATATATGAATGTTTATAATCTGAGCAGCATTTGGAAGTCCTTATTTTTTTTTATTTTTTGGTACAATTGAAATAGTGTTTGTGAGATGTGGTATGACTCATGCCGCTTTCTATTTCAGTTTTCCTACTTGGGAAGGTCTATTTTGGGAGAAGGCATCTGGTTTTGAGGAGTCTATGAAGTACAAGAAGTTGACTAATGCTCAGCGATCTGGGCTGAATCAAATCCCAAACCGTAGGTTTACTCTTTGGTGGTCTCCTACTATTAACCGTGCCAATGTTTATGTAGGCTTCCAAGTGCAATTAGATTTGACAGGGATATTCATGCACGGGAAAATCCCAACCTTGAAGATATCACTGATTCAGATATTCCGTGCTCATCTTTGGCAGAAGGTCCATGAAAGTGTTGTTATGGACCTTTGCCAGGTTTTGGACCAAGAACTGGATGCATTGGAAATTGAGACTGTCCAGAAAGAAACTATACATCCCAGGAAGAGTTATAAGATGAACAGCTCGTGTGCCGACGTTCTTCTCTTTGCTGCACATAGATGGCCCATGTCCAAACCTAGCCTTGTTGCCGAGTCGAAGGATGTATTTGATCAGAAAGCAAGCAATAAATACTGGATAGATGTGCAACTCCGCTGGGGAGACTATGATTCTCATGATATTGAGCGCTACACTAGGGCCAAGTTTATGGACTATACCACGGACAACATGTCCATATATCCATCTCCAACTGGTTTGTTTTCTTTCCTCGCCTTTGCACAAGTTGGCTCTCTTATCGTCTAGGACTGATTGTCATTTTGTTTCTTCTCCAGGAGTGATGATTGGGATTGATCTGGCATATAACTTGCATTCTGCTTTTGGAAATTGGTTTCCTGGGTCAAAGCCCTTGCTTGCTCAAGCAATGAATAAAATCATGAAGGTATATCAATTATTATGTTTCCACTATTCTTTTTTATTCATACTTCGCCAGGACTATGCAGGCCCATGAACAGAATTCTCAGCAAAATGGAGTTTTATGTGGATGCCTCATGTAAATTATAAAGGTGAAACATTTTAACATCTTGACAATCCGCAGTAAGAAACTCTGCAAAACCATTTTGCCAAGGTGTTTTGTTCAGACTTCAGAGGCCCATAGTTAAAAGCTTCCGGGGTCTGCAATCCCCAGACATTTCAGCAAATGCAGGTCCTTAGTTTTTTGCTTTAAAATATATGAAATGGAAATGGCTAATGCTCTCGCATGCATGTGCTGCAGTCAAATCCAGCTCTGTATGTGCTGAGGGAGCGTATAAGAAAAGGTTTGCAGCTGTATTCATCTGAGCCTACAGAACCATATCTCTCATCTCAGAATTATGGTGAGATCTTCAGCAATCAAATAATATGGTTTGTCGACGACACGAATGTCTATCGTGTTACAATCCACAAAACATTCGAAGGGAATCTCACAACAAAACCCATAAATGGTGCCATCTTTATATTCAATCCACGGACAGGACAGCTTTTTTTGAAGGTTTGTTTATTTTGTTTATTTTGTTTTTTTTTTTTTGTTCTATTGCCTCGTATCCTTGCCACTGATCTATCAGTGACGGAGAGAGTTGGTTTATTTTATGACAATCTATGCTTGGAACAATTGACATTTGGATTTCCTAACACAATGCCTTTGATTTCTTGTAGGTCATCCATACAAGTGTTTGGGCAGGGCAAAAGCGTCTTGGTCAGCTGGCTAAGTGGAAAACAGCAGAAGAAGTGGCTGCACTAGTGCGGTCATTGCCCGTTGAGGAGCAGCCGAAGCAGATCATTGTGACACGCAAAGGAATGTTGGATCCTTTAGAGGTCCATTTACTCGACTTTCCAAACATTGTAATCAAGGGAAGTGAGCTGCAGTTACCTTTCCAGGCATGCTTGAAAATTGAGAAATTTGGGGATTTGATTCTGAAGGCCACAGAACCCCAGATGGTTCTTTTCAATATTTATGATGATTGGTTGAAAAGTATATCATCTTATACTGCTTTCTCTCGGCTTATCTTGATATTACGTGCACTCCATGTGAACAATGAGAAGGCAAAAATGTTACTGAAGCCTGACAAGTCAATTGTCACTGAACCACATCACATCTGGCCAACTCTGACTGATGATCAATGGATGAAGGTAGATTTCCCTTCGTGGTCTTTTTTTGTCCCGATGTCACTTTCAGCAAGTTTGAACCTAGGTGGCAGATTTGATCAGCCAGTGATGGTGCAAGTTTTTTTTCTTTTTTGTTATATGATATTTGATCTTTGTTTCTATATTATTTTCCACTCAATGAATTCTTTTTTACCATCTGAAGGATGGTGGCTAATGTCTCCTTCAATGTAGGTTGAGGTTGCTCTGAGAGATCTGATACTATCAGATTATGCCAAGAAGAATAATGTGAACACATCAGCCCTAACCCAGTCTGAAATCCGTGATATAATACTTGGGGCTGAGATCACTCCACCTTCACAGCAAAGGCAACAGATAGCAGAAATTGAGAAGCAGGTTTGTCTATTGCAAAGGCATCGCTTAGGAGTGTTTTTTTTTTATATTTAATTTGAACTATTTTTTATTGGTTTAATCGCCCTCAAACTGTCATGTTCAGGCAAAAGAAGCTAGCCAGCTCACAGCTGTGACGACAAGGACAACAAATGTGCACGGGGATGAACTGATTGTCACCACGACAAGCCCCTACGAGCAAGCAGCATTTGGCTCTAAAACTGATTGGCGTGTAAGAGCAATCTCAGCTACAAATCTCCATCTCAGAGTTAATCACATTTATGTGAACACGGAAGATATCAAGGTAATTAAATGTGAATCTTTGTTCTTTACATCTTTTGAACTTGAGAATGATGTGGGTAAACTGATTTTGAAAGTATTCTGATTACAGGAGACGGGTTACACATACATCATGCCAAAGAACATTTTGAAGAAGTTTATTTGCATAGCAGATCTTCGGACTCAAATTTCAGGGTACCTTTATGGCATAAGCCCCCCAGACAACCCCCAAGTGAAGGAAATCCGCTGTATAGCTATGCCACCTCAATGGGGTACTCATCAGCAAGTCCATCTTCCATCTGCACTCCCTGAGCACGACTTCTTGAATGATCTAGAGCCATTGGGATGGATGCATACTCAACCAAATGAGCTCCCTCAGTTATCACCTCAGGTGAGCTCTTACTGAGGGCTTATGTAAACTTATTTCATATCAATGCTTAGTTTACCTGGTACCTAGCATTAGGTGCAGACCTTTAATTGTGCCTCACCTTGTTCTTTAATTGCTATGCCTGGTGCCTAGCAATAGGTGCTGACCTTTAATTGCGCCTCACCTTGTTCTTTCTTTTGTATTTTGCAGGATCTCACTTGCCATGCCCGGATTCTGGAGAACAGCAAGCAATGGGATGGTGAGAGGTGCATCATTCTAACATGCAGTTTCACCCCCGGCTCCTGCTCCCTGACTGCTTACAAGCTGACTCCAACTGGTTACGAGTGGGGTCGTGTCAACAAGGACACAGGAAGTAATCCACATGGTTACCTGCCAACTCACTATGAGAAGGTCCAAATGCTTCTCAGCGACCGCTTCCTGGGATTCTACATGGTAATATATTGCTCATTCAAGTCTGTCTATTTTCTTTTCTAGTTTGAACTGACAATCCCAAGCCTGCCCACTTTTCACTGCTGATATTATGTTCTTCCATGAGTAACTGTTTGATTTTGTTTTATCTCCTCAGATTCCAGATAGTGGTCCCTGGAATTACAACTTCATGGGAGTAAAGCATACAGTGAGTATGAAGTATGGTATGAAGCTAGGAACACCCAGAGACTACTATCATGAGGACCATAGGCCGACTCATTTTCTTGAGTTCAGCAACTTGGAGGAGGGTGAGACTGCTGAGGGAGACCGGGAGGACACATTTACTTAGCAAGGAAAACCAACATGCCATGTGCCATGAATGCAAAGGCGGTGATGTCTTCCGTGTAGTATATACCCATGTTTGTATTGAGTTACTGTGACTAGAGAATCAATCCATGCAGTATTTGCTTCCCGTTGAGTTCAAAGATTTTGCTGCAAGGCATATTTTGATATAGGTTTTAGTGGAATAGAACACATAAGAGATCTGTGAAGTGCCTCACTTGTGAGGAGGCCTGTTTCCCTGTAATGTATATTTTGGTCTTTTGCAATGAAGCCATGCTGAAGGTCAGGCGTCGGGAGAAATTGAGTTCCCACATGCAGGGTACCCCAAAAAAAAGTTAAGGTTCCTACGGTATATGCCAGGCTGAAGCCAGATAAAAGGTAGTAGCAAGAGTCAAAAATTACACCGAGCCAGACACCTGCCCTATACCACCTTGCTGGGAGGGTAGATAAGAGGAAATAAGATGCATATAGTTCAATTTTAATTGATCGGCAATGAGCCAAATATGAAACAATTGCCTTCCTTGATTTAGCCTATTATGATCCCATTCCATTCTTTTTTGTTTTTAAAGTTTTATTACAGACCAGTAGTCCTCACTTCATTGCTTGTAAACCCATGCAAGTGTCCCATCATTGATCTCAATTGATGTGCAACTATCTGCATGAATGGATTAGATCTAGTGCCCGATAAAATGACAGTATTATGATATTTTGTTTAACTGTCGGTCTTGTTTGCACTGGGTCAACGGATAAGATCATTCCATCATGAGTATGTGGGGTCTGACTGCTCACTTTGAGCAAAAGTACGCTGTGAAGGGCAAGCAACAGGAAGAAAGAACGATCAAAGTGCATTTTGGGAGTAGTTTTCAAGTTCAACTGTTTGGTCAATAATGAAGAAAAGTGTCCGTTTTAGATTGTTTTCACCAAATATGAAGTTGTTGCAGAGATTGATTTATATTCTAATGTTTAAAATGAGGGTTCATACATATAGATAACAGAATTACCTGAAGTTGACAATTGTTTCGTTCTTTGCCAACACCGAAGGCAATTAGAATTACTGGTAACAAGGCAATCGAGTTCCAAGGATCCAAACAAGGCCTAAAATCTCTCCTTTTTAAGGGAACTTAATGTTGCATATTCAATACCACTATTTTTTGTATGTCACTATCGGAACCATTAATCCTCTCTTTAGAAGCTCATTTTTAGCTACGGGGTCAAATTTCAAGTGTTGATTGAACATGGGTCTTTAAATATCTTCGAAAAACATATCAACTGTTGGATGAGTGCATTTTTTTCTCCAAATTCTTTAATCATCTGGGCCTCTAATGCAAGATCCAAACAGTAAACCCTCATCATAAGGCCAAAAACGGCTAGTAAATCAGATTTCATCCATTGATCCTTCATGGATTGTGATATTCAATTCTAATTTATGTGGGCATCTTATTCCCAATCTAAACCGCTAATCATCTTCAGAAGGTCTACAATGCTGATTGGAAAAGATGGATCTCATCACTTGATTCATCATGGAGTTATTAAAAGCTATGAGAAACCGTGAAACACATGTGAACCATTAGATGCAATCAGATTCACATTGAAGAGGTGTGAAAATGGCAAACAATGAATTGCATTTCACATGTGAGTCATTTACATATGTAAGCCATTTTCACATCACATGTGAAATTGACAAACAAGAAACAACCCCTTAAGAAAAACTCAGAGAGCTAACACTGCACTTTTTTATAACCAATATACCCATATGGTAAATTATATACAAGGACATCTATCAAAAATCTCTCCCTCCCCAACTTCTTTCTACACTCACTCACCCCCACCCCAGCCACCACCGCCCCTTCCGGACAGCACTGCCAGAGGGAGAAAGAGGGAGGGAGGGGAAGAGAGACGAAGAGGGGGAGAGAGGAAGAGGGAGAAAGAGAGATAGAGGGGGCAGAGTGGAAAGAAAAATTGTTTGTGCATTTAGCCGTTCTCAAACTCAAATGACTTTCACTTGGGTTAAAAGATAAAAAGATAATTTTGCCCCTTAAACTTTGATGACCTAAAACCTAAGTCTAAGATCATTTGAGTGGCTTGATGTTTCCCATCTCCTTGGTCATCATGCATTCAGGTGGGCCCCACAAAATCTAGCAACTAACTATTCATAGAAAGGCCTCAGTTTCTTCAAATGAAAGTAGTTCCCACTGGGATGTCCTCAAAATCTCTAAAATTATTCTTAATACCCCTGCAACTAGAAAGCAGGGAGTTTCCATATCATAAATGCTTGTCACATGATATCACTCCCGCCCACACTCTTTTTTTTTTGGCTCTGAAAGATACTAACCCACACATACACCAAGTAAAAAAAAAAAAACCATGTTTTTGGATTTTGTCCAATCAGTATGAATTTTCAGTTTTACATATCCACATAAGGGGAAGAAAAGGATTCATAAGACTCAAAATTGCTTCAAACTAGTGACTCAGAATACTTCCTGCCAAAAGCTCAATCAATGCACACCTTAAAGATACAACGCTAAGGTTTCAAATGAAGTCAATCCACGAAGCCAAGAACATAAAACATTGAGAAACTGCCATTCACATGCATACAGCTGTGAAGTTCACTGTGCCATGTGCAAACAATTCAAGCATTACAAATTATGGCCCTCAATGTATATGAAGCACACAACCCCAAAACCTTTATTATCCAACAATCCTAGTCCCAGATTAAAAAACTGTCATCTTCTGACCTTTTGAACTGTCCTAACCATTCATTCTAAGGACACCAATGGGATGTTCATAGTGATTCTTAGGGTTATGCCCCATCCATCATGGACCACAATTTGGCAGCTTGAATCTTGAACATGTACAACGTCATACACAGAGTGCACACACATGGATAAGCATATACCAGCATGTCAAATAACGCCTCAAATATAACCCATACCATCATAATGCAGAAAAATATACTCCAAATGTCTTCCATCAGCACAATGCAAAAGACACTCTTCACCTAAAACAAGATGGCAGAGTCACCCCATGGCAAACAAATGCGAGCACCACATAGATAACAACCAAGATGAGGACTATCAATGCAACCCTGTGAAACAAGAAATCCCTCTGGTTAGCATTTACTTTTCCAATGAACATCAAATGCCAAGGGGTAAAAAATCATTTGCGACAATTTCAATCCATTCATAATCGAAAGGTGAATTTCACTGACAATAACAGATTGAAAAAAGGTTTCCATTTCAATCTGTTGATGACATTCCACCAATTGCCTACCCTGATTTAGTTCATCTGGTAATCTCAGCAAAATTAGGCATACAAGAAGGTATTGAGAAAATTTCAGAAAAGAAAAACACAGACAATAAACTAAATTACTGAACTGCACTAAAGACATTCTGCCACAGATAGATATTGTCTACGACATTGGTTCATCTGTCCATCTTTAGATAGACTTTTGAGGCATATACATGGCTGTTCACGCAACTACACCATGCAACGTGACACCCTCTGATGCCCATACACATCCAACCCATGCAAAAGGTGGTGGACCAACTGTGTCATTGAACTGGCCCAAAAATCAACAAAAGTATGAAATAGCAGAAATCTTTAACAAACCAACATGATTACATGTGTTGGCCGCCTAATATATTGAAGTGACTGATTTCTGAACCCGTGTGTGTGTGTGTGTGTGTGTGTGTGTGTGTGGGGGGGGGGGGGGGGGGGGGGGGGGGAATGTTCATGTGTATCCAGGATGAGACACCCTACATGATTGGAAATATTCATGTGCAGAAAAGGAAAATCCATGTATGTTCATATGCAGAAGAGGAATGTTCATGTGCACAGGAAAGCCAGTTCAAAAGGAGATTCATTAGAGTCAGTACCCAATTTCACAAATCTCTATTGGTTGTACGCTTTTTGGGACACTTTTATTTGTAAGGTCAAAGAAAACAATCCCATCTGGTCTCATAAACTAAATTGATGACTTGGAGAGAATCAAAGAATATACATGGGCACAGGCCATACATGAATTTTTGGTAAAGAGTTTATGTGAAAGTTCAAATAAAGCATCAGGATATATCAATGGAGTTTCCCCATTAGGTCTCTTTTGGCTTTATTTGCTCATCCCCTCTGTTTTGGGGCTTTTGAGTCGGTATATATCTCTTATGCTGTACAGTTCTTTTGAGCATTCAATACATCGTAATCATTTTAAAAAAAAAAGGTGGGGCGGGGGGGATGGGGGGGATAGGGTAATATTCAGGTGAGAACTAGTTCTCACATATTATATGAGAACTTTTTTGTAGGGCCCAATTGTGGGCCCCATTTGGGGATGGGACCAGGGGGGATGGAAAGATCTATGTGAGACCACCCTAAGTATCAAGTTTGACCCCAAACCCATGCCCCTAACCCCTTCATCCGTGGCCCACAAGTTTAATGGCTTCATATTTAAAAAAATATTCAACCCTCGATCCAACGGTTCAATCCATTCGGATGTGTGTCGATCCTTGAGATATGTGACTATCAGGGGGTTTCCTATTAGTTACTAGGTTTGGATGGGTTACTAGTTGGGCCCCATAAAAAAATTTTCATATAATAGGTGAAAACTAGTTCTCACTTGAATATTTCCCATATATATATATATATATATATAAGTGATAGAAAACTCCCAAAGAATTTTTTTTTTTTTTTTAAACGCCCCTTCTAGTGGGGCCTACTATTATACTACAAGGAATGCCATTGGATGGAAAAATATGGATAAGATCTACTTATATTTAAATTTTCAACTTCATTTGATCATCCGAACACCTTGAACTGTGGCCCTAAATAAAGTTAAATGGCTTTAAAGGCATCATTTTCTCAGGATTTCAATCCAACGGTGAGCAAAAGTTGAATGAGTGTCAAAATTTGGACTTGTTGACAATTCATGTGTGTGTGTGTGTGTCACCTTGAACTGTGGCCCTAAATAAAGTTAAATGGCTTTAAAGGCATCATTTTCTCAGGATTTCAATCCAACGGTGAGCAAAAAAGTTGGGTGTGTGCGTGTTGGAACTATAATGCAATCAAATCCATAAATGAATGAATGCAATCAAGTCCTTCTCCTCCCTTTTTTCCTCTCCAATTTGGTTGTGCCATTTCAGAGAGAAGAAAGACAAAAGACTAGACTATTAATATAAATTTCTATAAGTGAAGTATATAACGTATAAGTGCGATAAAGCCTTTCACTGATTGCGCGGCTGCTGCTGGCTAGCTCTTAGATTTGCTTGGCCTAGAACGTAAATGATTCAAACTTTAATTAAAAGATGGGGTTAGTGTTCAGTCGTATACCGAACCTTTTTATTTTCGACTTTGTGTGTGAAAAGATCGGATCGGCTCAAGATGGGCTCCGTAACTTTTGATCCGCCCGCCGGATTTGCCATTATGATATATCGTCGGAAAGGTCGGGACGAGCAGATCGACGGGGCAAACGGGCAAGCTTGTTTAGTGCAGCCGGCGTGGTCGGATTCCGTCATTTTCGATGCGGTAGCCTTGGATTTTGGCTCCGGGCACCCCAAATCCAACGTTACAGGGTTCAAATACCTTACCAAATTCGAGAGATTGTTTTGATATGCCAAACCTTACCAAATTCGAGAGATTGTTTCGATATGCCACAGAGTTGGTAGATATGGTAGGGAAGAAGATACCAAAGTTCATTGAGGGACTTCACCCGAACATAGAGAAGGATGCTACCGAGATTACACCACCAGCAACATTTGAGGAAGCTGTCAAGAGAGCCTATAAGTTTGAGAACTTCCACAACAAGATTCTCAGAGTTCAAGGAAAGGGTCAAGGCCACCAACAGCAGAACATTCAGCAGAGGAACAATCATAATAAGAGGCCAAGACAAGAACAGAATGTACAGAATCCAGGGGTTTGCATCCACTGTGGGAAATATCATGGGAATGCCTAATGTCATTCTATCACGGGTGCATGTTTTAGATGTGGTTTGATGGACCACCAGATGAGGGAATGCCCGAGGCTAGAAAGACAGAATAGATAGCAGCAAGGAGCACAGCATCAAGCACAACCTCAGAATGCACTAGTTGTGCAGAATCAGGCAAGGCCACTACAGCAACAAGCACCGCAACAGCAGTACAGACCACAGCAGCAGCAGCAACAGGCCCGTTAGCAAGGGCATAATCAGAATCAGCGTCCTCAGAATCATAACAGGAGTGCACAGCAGGGCAGACTACAGCAAGGACAGAACAAGCCACACCAGAGGGCACAACTCTATGCTGTCAATAGAGCTGATGCAAAGGCGGAAGGCAATGTAGTGGAAGGTACACTTCTCGTATGTGGTTTTGATGCTAGGGTTTTGTTTGACCCTGGCTCTACGCACTCATTCTTGTCTCCAAAATTTGCTAAGTTGATAGATATGCATGCTAGAGAGTTGAGTTTCATTTTGACTTTGGCTACCCCTTTAGGTAAAGAAGTTGTTTGTAGAACTTTTTACCCTAGTTGTTCAGTCATGATAGGAGAAGTAGTATTACCGGTAGAGGGGAGAAGTAGTATTACCGGCAGATCTAAAAAAGCAAGGGAGCAAAAGAGGGAATATATATATATATATGAAAATTATCCCATGCACCCAGTGCACATAATGCGCACCCTGAGCGGGGCCCACCTTGTGGACCAATAAAAAAACCAACCCCTTATAGTACACACAAGCCTGCAAGGTTTAGATAGATCGAATGGATTGAACCGTTAGATCGATTACACACCCATCCAAATGGACTGAACTTGTGGGCCCCAGATGATGGGGTTAGGACAATCAGATATCATCAATAAACTCCCTTGCATTCTTTCGTTATAAATTAGATGGAAAAAAAAAAAAAAAACTCTCCTCCTCAATTGATGTGATTGAATTGAGCAAGTCTTTGTCCTTGAGTGAAAACTCCTTATCCAGTTTCCAAAACATCAAAAGGGTAGGAACCATGATCTACATACATGAAGAGGGCCATTGATGAAGCCCTAGCACATGTCTGAAGACACAATAAGTCTCCGCAGAGACGATGATACCGAGGACGCACCTCAATAGGAAAACCCAATTTTCATTAATCAACTCTAAAAATCATCTTCTACAATGCCATATAAATAGGAAAACAATGTTTGTAGACTGGTTATAGTGGACTTTACCCAGGAATTGGTCAAAGAGAAAGAGATTGATCTAGGATATGATAAAGCACCAAGCCCAAATGGCTATGGCTTTCTTCGGGCTCTTTTGGAAGGCACAAGAAAAGATGTTTTGAAGTTTGTCGAAATTTCCATGACAAAGCTTGTCTAACAAGGCTGGTTCCGAAAAAGGGACAATGGGTATCAAAGATTTTCAACCAATCAGTCGCATAGGGAGCATCTACAAGATTTAGCAAAGTCATTAGCTACAAGAATCCAAGAATTTCTTCCCAAAGGTCATTTTGCCTGCCCTCCGCCTTTGTGAATGGCCATAAGATCTTGATAGGTTCTCATTGAGTCACTGTAAACAAGTGATTGGATTCTAATTTATACATGTGAAAAAAAGAAGAGGTCCAACTCTAATATACAAGTTGGATTAGGAAGGCTTATGATAATGTTGATTGGGTTTCTCCATATGTTGCAAAGGATGGGGTTCTGGGTTAGGTGGCAAAGGTGGATTAAGGAAAATGTGGCTATGCCACCTCCTCTATATCAATTAACGGAAACGCCAAAGGTTTCTTTATCAGCAAGGGACTTGAAATAAGGACACCCACTCTCTCCTCTTTGTTTAGTCAATAAGGTGCAAAAGCATAATGATTGAAGTGGCTAAATGCACAAACCTCATTCACGCTTCAAGTGCTCACCCTTAAGCCCAAAGGTTGCTCACAATTTAAGGAAGACAGCCTAAGTTTATGCATGGCAAAACAGAAATCACATTTTGAATATCAAGGCAGTTAGTTATGAGATGTTTTCAAAGCGACTCAGAATCAATTTTTCCGGAAGTTAGTTGCTACAGGTAAAGGCTGGAGAAGCAGTATGCATAAGGCCTACTAGACTTAATGGGTTGCAAAATGGACAAATTCTCTTTTTCTTAAAGCAGCATTTTCTAACCTCCCAATCTACTTTATATCTCTCTCTGAATGTCCGCTGGTAATCATCAGGGGCACTAAAAACATTCAATAGGGTTTCCAATGGCAAGGCACAAAAAAGAAGAGTATCACCAGGTGGAATAGGTAATGGAGCACATACCTAAAGGTAAAGGGGGTTTGGCAGAAGTCTAATCAACACTCATGAACTATGTCTTGTTGGGTAAATAACCATGGAAATAAGGTGACGACTGTGAAAAGGTATGTCCAATGTCTGAGGATGGCATGTCTAGGAATTACTGGAGATTTTCAAGGTCTCTACCCACCATTCTAACATATGACGGAGCATCTCATCAGTCAGAGAGACTTCTATAGTGAACACTCAATTCAAAGTGGGAATGGCAACCAAGTATTATTTTAGATTGATACACCATGTGAGTGGGTGACAGATCTTGGCTAGCAGGTTCCCTACCATATTTCAATGTGCCTAGTATAAGAAAGGAAAGGTGAGAGATATGAAAGCCGAAACTGTGAGAGACCATTGCTCCAAAGAAACTTGACAAAAGAAAGAGTTTGGAATTTCAGTCCATGTTGAAGTTTATACGATTTGAGTATATCTCAACAGAGGTGGATAAGAGGCTACGGATGGGCCAGGGATGAGTATGTTTCAACTGCTCCCACTTCAATTCTAAGAGGAGGAAAGCCACAACCCACTTGCTAGGTGGTGGAGGATTCAAGTCTAAATGAAAGTGGTAGCTTTTGGCTCAACAACAATCATAGAAAGTATCCAAACCATGGATGATCCAGGAAAGAATAATAGGATTATAATAAATGCATGCCCTGTGTCTAGCAAATGCAAAATAAGTGGATCGTATCCTTCTGTGATGTCCTTTTGCTTAAGCTATATGGCACACAATACTCTCATGGTTCGTTGTAGTTGGGATTTACTTGTGGCTCAATTGCACGGCTGTCATAGGCATGGAAGTTTGGAGTCAAAGATGGACTATTTTCATGGCATTCATTTGGCCAATTGAAAAGAATGGAACAGCCGCAAATGCTTCAAAAGTAGGTCTTTAAAGATATTTATGGTAGCAGCCCTAGGCCCTCGTTCTTGACACTCTCCAAGATTTTCGGACATCAACCATCGAGTGAAACTAACCTGAGGTGGAAAACACATCAAGCATCTCTTAAGAGGCTGGCCAAAGCCAAGGTTGCAGCTGCCACCAAATGGTTCATTCAAGCTCAACTTTGATGGTATATTTTGGGATATATAATCCTTGAAAAAGTACAGCGACTGGTTCTAGACAATTATGCCTTAGTGTTTGCTGAAGGGGGTTCAAAATGCCAACACAATTTAGCTAATGACCATCCAGGTAAAGCTTCTCAAGCCTAGAAACCTCAACCTCCATCATTAGCTTGTGTGATCCCTAGTGACCTGTGAACCTAACAGTGGCGATAGCATTCTGCGTGCCCTCTGGAGAAAATAGGAAATCTATTTTGAACAAGTCCCAGAAAAAAAAAAAAAAAAACCACTGTAATTAGAGTTTTAGTAAATGGTGAAACTAAGTCACGCGGTGCTGAAGTTTTTAGGACCCCAATTAAAGGTTCTCTTAGCCTAGAAAGTGATTTCTCAAACACAACCAATTCAGTCAGTAAGTAAAGGCCCATGGAGGCAAAAGTTTCTCATTTGATGAAATTAAGGAGTTCTGCAGGTTTGTTTCTATAGTGTCCTGTCACACTTAAGAAGAGCCAAGCATGTCGTGGTCCCATGGAACTACTAGATAAGCAAGGGACTGATAGAGTTGCATTGTCCACTATTATGACTTGTTTTTCTTTTCTTTTTTTTTTTCTTTTTTTGGGGACAATATCGCCCCCATGTAATGCTGACTTTATCTTTCTTTGTTTTTAATAAATCTAGCATGTTACTTCTAGAAGGGGGAAAGACTATCCTAAGCAAAGAGGAAAACCCCAAGTGAACATAATTAAAAAAAACCACACTTAACAAAGGACATGACACATGACTCTGAGTGGCTTGTAGCAACTTATAATGGAAGAGAGATTGAAGATGGAGTCACTTGTTTCCATTTTGGAAAGGTCAAAAGGATTAAATCCACAATTTGATCTAAATTGGGAGGTAGAAGAAGATAGTAATGGAAGTCAAGAACTTGAGATGGGAAGTTCAAGTCTCTCCTCAATGCAGCACCTAGAAATAGTTTGGCAAATTTTAAGATATATGAAGTCTTCTTCAAGGAAAAAGGGTTGATTTATTCAAAGCATGGACACTTAAACGGCCACTGGATGGATAAAAGGTCAACCTAAAGCTATTGTATATTATAGTGGGGAACCTTTTTATATTGAAAAGCAAAAGGTAAATGTGTTGTCGCTTGTTCAAGTGCAGAAGCTAAATAACAAGTAATAGCTCCTGGTCATTTGAAGTTATGTGGTTAAGGACACTGTTTAAAATTTTCAAAGCTTACACTGAGCTTCCCATGCTTGGTACAAACAACAAAGCAACACTACATATCATGGAAAACCCGACCTTACACGAGAAGAAAACAAAGAGTTAATTCTCAATAATAAGAGAAAAGACTGTCAATTATCATCCATCTGGGGTATGTGTGATGTTTAGTAATGAAGATCTATAAAAGGAGGCCGAAGAATAGGCACATAATTGACCAGTGGGCCAGCTCATTGGGCCAGGCCCATCGATGACTGATCCCTTGGACCTAGCCCACGGCCAGCAAACCCACTAGCTCAATGCTATCTACTTTCTTAAAATAGCAAATTTTCAAGAAATTTTTCCTAGATCTACAGTCTTAGTTTCGTAAATCCTCAAAAAAAATTCTAGATCTACACTCTTAGTTTACAAAATCCTAAGAGGACTTCCTAGATTTAGCAAATAGTTGATTTGCATGTAATCAATACGAGAGAAGAAAGAAAATCCTATTCAAAAGAAAAAAGATCCCATGTAATCATCTCATGGAGAATAAAGGAAATTCAATCTAGGATCCCTAATAGGCGGGATTGTCATCCCATCCTTCTATAAATTCCCTCGTATTCTCTCATTTATAAATTTCATGAAAATGTGTCTTCTCCCTCAATATGCCATTTCTTATTCAACATGATTCCTCCATTTCTGATGACTCCCATGGTCTGCCAATGGTGACTCCAAAGGCTCGGTGACTCCAACTTCCTAATCCTCCATTAACGTGCCATGGAAGGATCAGCTTGCTGATGTACTTACCAATGGAGCAAGTACAAATAGAATTGGGGATTGCTAGAGCTAATTAAACGAAGAATTCGAGGATGATCACACCTCGTCTCACTACCATAAAGACAATTTAAATAATACAAGTTAACATAATAGCCAAGAAGACCCATATTATTGTTTGTCAGTGTATGTGTCATCAAAGGATCGGCTAGAAAATTTACGTACAAGTGGAGTAAAAAGAAATGGACGTCAAACATTATGGGACAAGGTAAGTTAACAAATGGCAAAGTTGAGGACTCCCCCCCGGCAGGGTTTTATCCACTTGCATTTGCATATATTCCAACTATTGATGCTTAAAGTTTAGAAATACCAAAATGCGACAATATTGTCTATTAGTGCAAATGAGCAAATGCAATTAGTAAGAAAGTGTAGTGTCCACTAGTAAAGAAATAAATAAATAGAAGTGTTTAGAGTTCTATGCACATACGTAAGCTTGACATTTCTCCACCAAACTGTGCTCCTGAAACGGCGAGCTTGCTTTTTGAAGCGAATTGTATTTCCTTGCATGTTTGCAGTTTTGTCAACCAGCAATTCCAATCGATCCCCTCTTTCCAGAACCTTATCAATATTCTCTATCATGACATTACGCACCTATCAATCATAAAACAACTCAGATGTAGTGCAATAATTACTCTTCACCAGAAATTGATAAACCATTAGAAATCTAAATGAAATGCCAAACCAAAGAAGATAAAGTTGGGTTGGCAATTAAGCCTTTACATTCATGCAAAAATTTTGTGCATCATTACTGGGAATATGGGAAGTATAAAGGCCAGTGATGCACCAAGGACAGAGACCTTATGTTATCCAAGATAGAAATTAGGAGAGGAACAACAATATATTGAATTTGCATCCCACTAAGGCCTCCAATAGAAATGTTTAGTGTACAGATTTTGATAAAACTCCAAAGTGGTGTGAAAATCACAAAGAGGCACTAATAATTAAGACACAGCCAATCATCAATCTTGAATGATTATGTAGAAATATGTATTAGGTAGTAGCACATTGTCCATCAAGACATGTAGATAATACATGTGGATGTGATTATGGAGTTGAAAATGAATACATTCCCATGAACTTCAAAAATGAAAAAAAAAAATCATTAATATCTTCTTTTTGCTCTTTACATTCACCGGTCAACTACATTGTGCAGCCCCAATGTTTGAAACACACAGCGCAATATCAATTTGATTTTCCCTCACCCTGGCTAAAGTTTATGAGAAATTGCCCACTCAAGCACTATAAATGTACAAACATTGTACAAACAAAACAAAAGAAGGATAACTTGACAAAATAATTAATCTTAAATACACTTGTGTTTGCATTTCTTCAAACCTACACAAGACAACAAGAAGGATGAATTATCAAGGGTTTATGGTCCGAATATCATTTGGTGAATGAACCACAATTTACTAAACTATGTTACCCAGTTCCTATAACCTTGGTTGCAACAAAAACACATACATAGGATGTCACTCCAGCTTCAAATATCTTTCCCATTCACTCTACTGCTTCTGAGACTCTTAATGCTACCATCGCTGACTACATCTACCATGATTATGTTCAGAATAAAGTTGGTATAAATTATGCTATCTGTAATTTTATCAGTTAATAATGGCTTTCTTCATGTGTGTATGTGTATTCTATGGTTTTGAGGAAACAATGCTAAATAGATCAAAATAACACAAGGATTCATGAAGAACTCAATTAGATCAAAATAAAATAAAATAAAAACGAAAAATAAGTCAACACCAAAAGACCACCAGGAGATGAATGAAAGTAGTAACAAAATAAATCCTCTTTTTAGTATTTATTCATAGCCAGATTTATATTTTACCTGACTCATTTCACCTCTCAAGCGATTTATCCTATCTGCATTTGGATCATTTGAATAATACTCAATTTGTTGGCTAAGAACCCTGGAAAATTCATCGTTCATGGCATAAGCAAGTGCTGTATGAACAGAACGGCCATATGTCTTGACAAATCTTCCATGTATATCCTCAAGAAATGCAAATGGAATTCTCCCTACATATAAAAACTCATGTAGTTAATAAAAATGAATGAGATCTTAGAATTCTAGAAAAGCAACAAAACAGAGAATACAAAATATAGTGAATATAGTGATACTTACAAATGAATTTTATAACATAATAATGACCCAGACATAATTACAAGAGGGCATTTTAAGTGTCTGGGAAGAGGAATCCAGAAAGAGCTAACCAATAATTTAATTGGTCCATTGCCGATGAATAATATCTAAGTTTAAAGCTTATAGCTACAGTCAATTGATTTGAACAACTAAACGGGTACTAAAAGAACGATGAAAAGCGATGCAACAAATCAAGTGGATTCCAATAGACAAGAAAATGCCGGATATGATGCAAACAACGAAAACAAAGAGGCATTAACATTTTAAATATAGAAATTGAGTCTGATTCTAAATAACAATGGCAATGTAGTCATATGAAACCAAGTTTTGGAATGAAAAGGCCTAGGAAACAAATCTGTTTCAGTCCTAAAAGTGTAAAATTAATTTAAAGAAATTTTGAGGGGCGATCGATGAATCGATTTAGTTTGAATATGTTTGGCCACAGTCACCCCTCTTCCATAAACTACATAACCTTGTGAGCAGCTACAGATCACATATAACATATTGTTCTTGAACCTTGTGAGCAGCTACATATCACATATAACATAGTGTTCTTGTTCATAGACTCAAAATCACTGAGAATAAAAAAACGCCATGATCAAACCTATCTACATCAATATTGTAAAAAAAAAAAAAAAAATATGATACAGCTGTCATAAATCAACACATTCAAGCAAGTATCAGTCCTTATCAAAGTAGTAGAACCCTAAGTAGATGCGATAAGACTTCAATGATAATGACAGCTAGGGAGAAAATAAAAAAAAAGCAATCTTTGTTCGAAAACGTATGAAATCACGGAGTGATTCCACATAGAGTAAGACCAAGCAAAACATCTCTCAAATTGAGAGTCAAAACAAAAACCACACATCCGCAATCGCTCCATCCCCACCAGATCAACAATCCGGATCACTCAAAACATCATCCGAACTCAAAAAACCGCAGATTGCAACAGAAACTCCAAATCAAGTTACTATATAAAAAAAAAAAACGGCCACTGCCGAAATTCAACTTCAAGAGCCCTGATTTCTCACGAATCAGCCCTAAAAATCGCGAATTCAAGAAATCCTGAAAATCGAATCTCAGATTCCAACAACAACAGATCGAGCAGAGAGAAAGAGAAAGAGAGAGGGATCTCACTTCCGGCGGAGTCGTCTGCCATGCAGAGGACGGTGAGGCCGTCGGTCCTCTTGACGTGGAAGATGTAGCGGTCCTGAGAGTAGGACACGTTGCTGTCGTTCGTGCCGGGGATCTTCTCGAGGATCTGTCGCGCGATGGCGCTGGCGTTCGTTTGAGTGGCGCTGAATTCCGCCAAGACGACGGATCCCCTCGCCACCAGAGCATAGAGGATCGCCATGGAAGAAACCAGAAGGAGATGGAAGTAATGGACGGTTGGGATGGATTTGAGATGAAAATGGAGGGTGGATTTTGGCTGGAAATCGTCGGTCCCTCTCTCTCTCTCCCTCTATACGTATTCTGTATTCGGCGGGGACGAATTTGGGAGCGCTGGAAAATTCTAAATTTTCAGTCTTTCTGTTTGCAGCGTTTGGTAACAGCTATCATTTAATGCTGATCTTTATAATGAGTCAATAGATCCTCTGGGCTCTGACCTGGAGAAATGCCTGAATGGTGAAGCTCTAGTGGGGCCACCTATTAAAATATGCACCATTCAAAATTAATTACATTAGGTATGATCAAATTTTGATTGAAAAAGGATATCCCCGGTGAGTTGCCCTTAAATTTTAGATTCACCCTCGCATGTTTGGCAATTAAATAATTAAGTTAAAATAAAATAAAGTGAATTCGGACAAGAAATGACAATGGGTCATATCAAATTAATTATACATAATTTTAAAATTTTATTGTACTTTAAAAAAAACATCATTTCTCCATTAAAAATAAAAAAAAGCTCTACTTTTCTACATTAAAAGTTAAAAAAATTTCATACCAAACAACTAAAAATAAAACCCATTATAATACCTTATATTTTATTCTCTTTTTATTCGATGCTTTCCCTCACTATAATTTAATTCGCCATACATCCAAATAAGTTCTCAGAGTTTAAGTATTGCCTCCTCCCGATATTTTAGACCATATAGATATGAGGTATCAAGCATGTAAATAATATCTTAGGGCCATCCAATATCACACATGTAATATTATAGGGTAGTAAGATAACACGAGAGTTTTGCGGGAATTATCTAAATTTAAACTAATTATGGGGCAAATATGAAATGTAAGAACATTTATACAGTCAATATCCTTTGTAAAAAAGGGTCGTACGGTCAATATCTTTTTAAAAAAAAAATACGTCCCTACGTAGTTATTTATTGGCTCTACGGTGTGGATTTATTTAAATGTGGGTCCCACCATCAAGATATTTGGGGCCTCGCACTTCTGCTCGTGTGCTGCCTGACACGCATGGACCAAACAAAATCCGGATAAGATTTACTAACAATCTTGTTTCGGATTTGTTAAGAACCGTTCTTTTAGGGATCCGATCCTTGAATTCGAGGTTTGAAACGGTTTGTAGCTTCGAGTCTTTGGGATGTTTGTAGGGCCCACTAGT
The DNA here is from genome assembly GCA_012931725.1 of Litsea cubeba. Taxonomy (NCBI): domain Eukaryota; kingdom Viridiplantae; phylum Streptophyta; class Magnoliopsida; order Laurales; family Lauraceae; genus Litsea; species Litsea cubeba. The sequence goes on along the minus strand of CM022945.1, from coordinate 4,488,029 downwards.
TTGTGATCGGCACCGTTGATGTGGTGGGGCACATTTGCAGAAGGGCCCACACCCACATTGTGTTCGTCAGTTCGCAGAAAAGTAGTCGTCCTAGTCGAGACCTCTTATTTTGTTTGGAAGATTTTTCCGACTTTCTTCCCTCTGCTTTCTAATAATATCATAGCCATTCACGTGGCAGACAAAAGCACTGGACAGGTCATTCATAAAGAAAACAGCGAATGTTATATAGGCCATATGCATAAAGCCACGACGAGCGGACAAGAAGGCGGGTACAACATTTTCAAACACAAGTGGGAAAATGGACCATGCTTTATTGGAGGGTCCCGATCATTGAATTAGGGTTGAATGTCTGATTTATCAATCGTAGGTTCAATTTTATAATGGGATCAATTTCTTTCAATCATCTTATAAATTTAAAAAAATATTTATTTTAAGTTGATTACATTTTCAATAGGTGTGTCCACTGTAAATTTCCACTCCGTATACAAAGTTTTGTGCGCCACAAGCTCGAGAAATCCTTGATTGACAACTCTACTATTAGAATCAAGTAAAGTAAAAACTATTTTTCATAATTTTAATTCAAACTTCTATCATATTTTTTGAGGAAAAAATTAAAAAGCAACCCTATTTTCAACTAAAAGATAAAAAAATTCATTTTTTAATACAAAAATGTAAAAAAGATTTCATCACAAATAACTAAAATAAAATATCACCATAATCCACTTATATATATATTTTTTAAAGAATCTTTACTTCACTCAACTCCATTAATAAAACCCCATAATCCAATAAGTACAATAAATACAATATCCGGAGTTCTCATGCGCTGACCCACCTAGACCCAACCCGAATTCAGCCGAGTTTATTTTATTGTATACTTCTTCATGTGTTTGAATGAAATTGAAAGAAGTGAGAGCGAGAAGAGAACATAAGTAAACTTGTATGTTCATATATAAAAAAATATCTTTTACTGTATCTTCATGAAAATTACTTTACACCAATGATTGAAACACCTGTAGAGTAATTTATCCATTTATTTATTTCAATCTACTGGTAACATTAAATTGGCAGTAAGGGTTACTCATCTCTTACTCTCACTTGCTCTATACGAGTGGAGGATTTGGAAATTTTATAGGAATCACAGTGTTTTGAGAACTTCAAATACTCAAGTATTAACCTTAATTGGTAGATGAGTTGGTCTAAGACTACGGTTTATAATCGAAGATTGTAGGTTTTAAACTGTATTACCACACTGAAACTACATGGGAGTTTATTCGGCTTCCATTTGGATCTTGATGGATTAGTCCAATCCAAAGGACTGGAAACTCTCATGTAACCAAAAATAAAAATTAAAAATACTCAAAGAATTGTCCGACCCTCCTTGCAATTTATTTTACATTTAAAAATACTCAAAGAATTGTCCGGCCCTCCTTGCAATTTATTTTACATATGGCCCACCGGCATCCCACATATGAAATGCGTCTGATTTTCTATCCACAATGAGACTCCAGAGTCCATATTGGATGCGTGGAGAGTCGGCCTACGCGAGATTTGAGAACTAGCCATCTTCACAATATCTTTGATGGCGACCACACCCTTTTAAAAGCACGTTATTGCGTCCATCCCTTGATCAAACATGTGCATGCCACCTGTAAATATGGAGCTATCAAACAAGAGTCCCAATCCCTTACCACGGTGGTAAATGTGGATTAGACGAAATAACATCTCTTTATTTCATAAAAAAGATCCCAGACTCATCAAACATGCTTGTATTATTCACCGATTCATAGGTTCGGATAAAAAAAGCAAGACGAGTTGCTTTTCAACCAATGCATGTCAATGTTCTTGGTACGTAATCCATATGTAACAAATAAGGGCATGCAGGTCATTGATCAAGTTGACCAATGCAAATAAAATAAAGGACAATTTTGAAAGTATTATAAAAAAAATTAGCTTCTTAATTTTTAAAAGAGTAGATGAAGATTTCAACATTATAAAAGAGTATAAAGTTTTTCACGTTTCTTTCATTCAAGTCTTCATCATAAAAAATAAAAAAAACTTAAATGGCAAAAATTTTCTTATATCATTTTTTCAATTTTCTTTAATAAATCACATAAAAGATTATCAAGTCTAACCCAAATGACCTAGTAGGACCCACTTAAGCGATCCTAGTAGGGCCCACTTAAGCTATCTCTATACATAAACAGTAAAAAATAAGGGTTTATATGGATTTTAATAACTGATAATCTAGTTTCATTAAATGATTATGATCAACAGATCAAGTTGAGAATTGTACCATATGAGAATCTAGATAAAAGAGCCTCGATACTAATTATGACATTCTCTTGGACAACTAAATTATCAAAAGAAGGTACCCTGCCATTAATATTTGATTAGTACGACTCATAAAGTATTTTTTCATAGGACTTGAGCCTGGCCTACAAATATCAAAGGTAAAGTAAAGACATATAGCCCTCGTGTCGGACCTACTTCCAATTTCACTTGGTCCTTTGATAACCCTAATTTCTTATGGGCCGCGCTATTATATTTCATGATCAAGTGTCAATTGGTCAATTTTATTAAATTTAAATTTTAGAAAAAGAATCTCAAAATAGTATAAAATTTTTAGTTCATTTTAAAAAAGTACATGATGATCTGAAAATTTCAAAAAAGGAAGAAAAGTTTTTCATATTTATTTCAAATCAAGTCCTCTCCATTGTTTTTTCATAAAATGACAAAAATACTCTCGTGACAAGTTCTTGCCTTTTCTTAACATTCTTTTATCTAAAATCACCGATGATGACCTTCTTTGGTCTAAAATTACTTTTATGTCCTTTACTTTACCCTTGATATTTGTAGGCCAGGCTCAAGGTGGGGTAAGGTGCTTGAAGGGCGTAAGCACTACCTAGGTCCTTATGATACCCTTGCGCCCAAGATCGAAATATGAAGGGTAAAAGAGAACAGATTGTTTTTTATTTTTTCCAACACTGGCATCGGAAATCAAGTCTCAATAGGATGTAAACTCCCCTCCTCCATCACTATGTGGGTCTGACAATGTAATGCAATAAAAACAACATGATAGAATACAAAAGTATTTTTTCCTAGTTGATTGGCTATGGGTACAGTAAATTTGTTTATTAGGTAATAAAATAATATAGCAACATAGAAAAATAAATTCAATAAAACATTATGGGATTTTGAAAACATAGTCTCCAAACAACTTAATTCTACTGTACTGTGCAGTGCAAAATCCTAGCATTAGACAAGATGCCAGTTGGATAGAGATCCAAGACACAAAAGCCCAATGATCCAATAATTAAGAGTGGCAGCATTTGGTTGCATGCTTTCTTAAAAATAGCTTCCCAAAATCTATCTTTCTTATTGGCATTTTACAAGTACTTCCCTCTCAATTTTAGTAATTACTACTTTATATGAGTAATTTACAAATACAACCCTCCATCTTAATTATATAAAGGGAAAATTTTAAAAAGGAATAAAATTTCTGGCTATTTTTTAAAAAGTACATGAAGATTTGAGTATTTCACAAAAGTATAAAAGTTTTCCACAATTTCTCAATCAAGTCCTCTCCATAATAAAATTTTGAGAAATAAGAAAAATACCCTTATATTGTTTTTCAAAATTTTTCTTTAACAAGTCATTTAAGAGAAATGATCAAGTCCAACCCAAATGTCCTAGTGGAGCTCGCTTGTACTACCCTCGTACGTGGGCTGTGGATGGTTATAAAAGGGGGATTCCAAATGACTAAAAAACTAGCTTTATTAAATGGTTGTGATCATCAAAATCAAAATGACTAGTTTTAGGGAGGAAAGGGGTTAATAAAAAGACAAAAATCGATCATAAGAAAAGAGTATTTTTTTCATTTCTAAAAAATTATTATGGAGAGGACTCGATTGAAAGAATTGCGGAAAACTATTATACTTTTATGAAATATTCAAATCTTCGTGTTTTTTTTTTTTTAAACGAGCTAAATGGTTTATACTTTTATTTTTTCTATTTTTCCTCATATAAAACACATGTTAGATACACCCTTCTATTTTTTCATTAATCATAAAAGTTTCTTTCTTTTATAAATTTACAATACACATCTTTAATTTCCTAAAATTACATAGACATCACTTCTAAAAAAACTATAATCAAGCTCCTCTCGTATACTTGCAATGACACCTTTTTTTTTCGAGCTTGTTTGTCTGCGTTAGGGGAGGAATAAAAGAGCAGTGGGACGTTATGATAGGATAAAGTTAAAGAGGAGTTGGTTGAAATAAATTAACAGACGAATTACTTTTGATGTGTTGATTGGTGTGAAGTAAATGGATTTAAATTTGCATTTGATTGGACAAAGAGAATAGGGAATGGGTTAACTCTACCACCACTTTATTATGGTATGCCCAAGTAACTATGGAAGAAAAAATGTAAAGTTGGAGTAACCACTGACAGACCTATTACTTTAATTGTCTGGGCTAATATGAATAAACACCTCGTGAGGTAAAGAATCCAACCGTTGAAATTTTTTTCAACTCTCCTTTATTTTACTCTTTTGCAAAAAAAAAAAAAAAGCCCGAAAAATCAGAAAACTCTCTCTTGATTTTCATAACAATCAAAGACACAGCTCCGTCAAATTATCATAGCCCTTAATTTAAGAGCTTTAAAATCTAATGACATCTTAATCGTATATTTTTCTTGAAATTCAATCTAATGGTGAGTAAACGTTGAATTAGCATAAAATTGGGCTCGAAAGCCGGATTATGATATGAAAAAACATATCAAAGGGCTGCATTGATGAAAGGTGGGCCCAAGTGGGGCCCACAGTGCGAGAATGCACCGCTCCTCTTCTTCCTATAAATGCATGGAGTGGGAGAAAGAGAGATGCAGTTGCCAAACACAAACAGAAACAGTCATCCTCGAGAAGAAGCAGCGCCATGTTCAGCCTCCGAATCCACTCGATCGAGGACCGTCTTCGTCCCGAAGGCAGCAAAGCGGATCCCCGAATCCGCGAGAGCAGAGGCATCGTCCATCTCTACCGTCCAGTCTCCCGCCATCCCGATCCCCTTCCCGCGGGGCGGACCACCCTATTATTTGTCCTCGCAGTCCCCAGCCGCATGACCACCGAAGACTTCCTCTTCTTCTGTGCCTCGCACGTCGACCACCTCGCAGAAATCGAGCTCATCAGGTGCACTAGATTGATCATCCTTCTGAACAAACCCTAATCTCTCTACAGCTACTCCCCCTTTCTTACTTGGAATGGCCCAAAAAAAAATCTGGGGTTCATTTCATTGATGGAGTTATGCGGTTTGTTTGATGGGATCTTGACAGTAATTTAGGGTTTTGAGTTGATGGGGGCTGCAGATGAAGCTCTCTAATTGGGTGGTAGTAGTTGTATCCAACGAAATTATCAAAGTCCAATTTCAAATGAGCTAAAGATTAGATATTTAGGCACTGCTCGATTGCATTAAAATACATAGGAATTGAATACATAGGGTGAATTTCCAAAAAACATGAGCATCAAATAGCATCTTCTTTTTGAATTTGATGCTCGTTTTTGAAAGTTCACTTTTAATGTTCATTTTTAACCACCCTATATATATTCATTTCGTATATGTTTTAGAATATGCATGAATTTTAAGTCTTTTATTTCTAAAAATGGTTAAGATTGAAGAAACTAGGGTGAATTTTGGAAGATCACCAAATGAAAATGGACCCAGACGAGATGGAAATTGAATACCCAGCCACCACTCCACTGATTCAAATCCTAGAAAAGTGAGGATTGCATTATCTTCATCTCCATCTTATATCATTCACTCCTCCCCTCTTTAATAATCCTAGGAGGAGCCCATTTGACCATAAATTCACTACTAAATTCCCATGCAAACAAACAGGCCATCTATGAACACCACGCTCACATGAGGTAAAAACATTCCTTCTCCTCATCATCATCAAAGCCTTGTTGTTCCAACTATGTTGGGGTCGGCTAAATGAATTTTGTTTCTCCACTCTGATATATTATGAGCCAAAATCTCATGTAGGGATAAATTAACTATAATTCCGATATAGGATTCATAATGACACGATTTATGTATGTTTACAGAAATATACTCCCTCATGTTTAAGATGTTAGAAATTCTATCCTCCAATAGGTCTTTTCTTCTAATTAGTGAATTTTCAGAAATGATGCAGTGGATGACCGCTATAGCATATTGATTAAGCTAGATAACCAGAAGGGCGCTGACAGCTTCTATCGCAACTTCAATGGAAGGCGTTTCTCATCCAGTGAGGTGTGCTTTCTCCGGTTGTTCTTGATTCAAAATGGTCCAAGTTTGAAATCCTAATTCCATTTGATGACTTTGTTATTTACAATTGATTGCTTTACAGGCAGAGATTTGCCATGTTCTCTTTATAGACAGTGTTGAATACACGGAATTGAGTGAGTTTGCGAGTACCCCTCCAACAGGACACACGGAATTACCTATGTGTCCTGTTTGCCTAGGTCAGTCGTTTGTTCTTATTGTACCAGTTAATGAGAACGGAAACTCTTGGTTGAGTGCCTTCATATGTGTCATATATCTCAGTTCTTTATAAGCGGCAGGATATGAATGGATATTTGGTTTGGTTGCATGCAGAACTTGTTTGTAACTGTTTTGGATGATATCAAATGAGTAATGTTTGGTATTGAATCAAATATTTTTCCTTCAGTACTGTGCTTCGTAAAGATGTTGTCCAAGTTCTCAGCACCTTTTTGTGTGCATATTCAATTTTGGACAGGGTTTAGGCACATTTCAGCCAGTTTTTAGTGGATAAAAATTCTGCTGGAAACTTCTTCATTGATTGTTGTTTTGTTGCAATAGAAGTCCTGTCAGAGGAGTTTTTCATTTTGTGGACAAAAGAACTCCAGTGACAAGGCATGTTACATGTATCCTTGATTTGGTCGAATTTCAGGTTCCTTTTGATATTTTAGGATTATCATCTGGCATTCTGGCTGATCCAATTATCTCTCTCAAGCCCAAAGGCCATAAACCTTTGTTCAGAATTTGAACTTGCACAAAAAAAGCATCAGTGTCCCACTTACTTTAGATCTGCCTTATTTTTCTTTTTATTGCTTTGGATTCTTTTCCCCTGACATTTAAATTTCTTTCTTTCTTTTTTCAACTGTTTAGAGAGACTGGACCAAGACACTAGTGGCATTTTGACAACCCTTTGCGATCACTCTTTTCAGTGTTCATGCATTTCAAAATGGACTGATTCATCTTGTCCTGTAAGTATGTCTATTTCGCTACTAGAGTTTTTTGTATACGTGTTCTTGATGCATATACTTCACTTGTTTACTTGTTCGTTACATAGTGAGAATATTTATAAATTTCTTTGTTTATTTGTTTTTTACGTAGTGAGCATATATACAATTTTCTTTGTGCATTTCTTCTGTAAGTGCATACATACATACATTTATGTATCCCAATGAAAACCTTTACATGGACTACCATCCACATCTCCTTGTGGGTCCTATCTATCATCAATCCAATCCCTTTGCACTCACTACCCGACATGAACTCCCACTAGCCCTGCTTTGACACTCATATGACCAGCATTCACTGTTGGTCCCTTTGCTGACGACATCCATCAAGGAGGTGTTCAGGGCCTCCTGGGGTAAAGCATGTTTGAGCCTTGGTTACAGTAGGTAGCATCATTTAGTAGAGCTCTTAAAGAAAGTAGGTTAGATATGGCAGATTAGGATTACCAAAAAAGAAGACTGGCAACATGGGATAATCTTATGGGTCTGATCTTGTGAATGCCCTCTAATTCAAAATGAGACCTTTTCATCCTCTGGACCACCTATGTGATTGATATGCATCCACTGTACAAGCTAGTTTGCAGGTGGATATAAGCATATATATATATATATATATATCAGGACTAGCTTGGCCGTCTGTAGCAAATAATGGCCAGACCTGTTCTAGGCCCCCATATGATCAAAATCCTTATGAGCGCCCCCTCCCATACGGGCGTGATTTGCTTCACATAGCACCATCAAACCATTGTTAAGAAAAACCTTGGACGAGATCATCTCTGACAAAAATCACCGATTACCATTTGTGTACAGGTTCCTGTGAAACCCTGAAAAAAAAAAAACCTTAAGAATAATACCATCAAATATAACTGTGTACAATATTCACTAAGAAGTAAGAACTCAAGTCATGTTGGAATGTGATGAAACTCTTTTCAGTGGTTCCCAACCTTAAGTTTAAACCAGCCAAGACCACAATATTTTCTGGGAAACTATCTAGAAGAAAAAAGGTAATCAAAACTTTCAAATGGTTTTTCCCCCGGGATTTCTTATTGAGAAGGTAGATAACAATTGTCCTTATACCAAACAAGAAAAAATAAATGTGATAAATTGCCAAAGAGCTGGTAAAATCAATTTCTACCAGACCCCCTAGAACTCAACCCAAAACATGGGGTACTTTTGACTGGACAACTGCTGAAGTTATACATTAATTGTATGGTACCGGTGGGCCCCACTAGATCAAAGATGGAACACAAAAGAGATGGTGTTTGGATGAAAGAGATGTGACAAGAGAGAGAAAGATGTGTCTGTCCTCCCGATTCCATGTAAACTTCCATATAGTTGGACTCTGTTAGAGTAGTAAAATTTAGGTTCTATTTGGAGGAGCATTCTTACTAATATAATTTCACATTTATGAAATAACCTCATTTGATTAATTCAGTGATAAGATTAGGGTGAAACAGGGAATACATGATATGATATACTCCCAATGGAAAACTTATCATATCTAACGATGAGCGCATTTGGGGGCATTTAGAGATAGCATTAATAGATGATATAAATTAAGAGAGACTCGTTTGGGATGGTTTGAACATGTCCAATGTAGGCCAACAACGGCGCTAGTGTGGAAAAGTTTCCCCATGCAATTTGATGGCCTGGACCCAAGGAAAAGGGGTAGTATGAAGAGGACTTAGATGGAACTAGTAAGGATAGATCTGAAGAAGTGTAACTTCTTTGAGGATTTGGCCATGTCGAAACATAATTCATGTAGCTGACCCAACACAGTTGAGACATGGCTTTGATGATGATGGTATGTTCCTAATGTAAATAGAGACTTGTTACACCTCTAATTATTACACGCTTATGGTAAATCCTCTAAGAAGCCTGGGCAAGAACTTAAACGTTTTAGCCCTTCTTATATTGGATAGTGGGGCCAACCTAATAATCAATCCAACCCAACCACAATTAGTGCTCTTAAGAATTGGTACCCACCCTTTTATTATACTGATTTGACAATTAGACGCCATTGGATTTCATTTTTGAAATGTTACTCATATAAAACCACTAAAGCTTGAGGCTTGAAGTCTTCAAGGGTTAAGATCATGTGATTAGTCTGATTTTGGCCGACATTATCCACATCCAGACCTTTCTCTCTCCATCTTTCATGATTGCCATGCATTCTGGTGGGCCCATAGGAGCAGCATTATTTTTAAAACAGTATTGGGATCTCTTGTTGGCCTACGAGCACTGTATTAATAGTGCTTTTGATGCCCATGTGGGACACATTCAATTATCTCACTCACTAGGGTAGCTGGGATTTGTAGAGCCATGGAAGGTCTCAACAGGGGTAGGTCAAGAAGTACTCTAATCTGATCTTTATAACCCTTAATTTTTTACCTTAAAGTTCAATGGTATTTAAGAGCTAAAATCTTGTGATTAAATCCAGTAGTGATTTATAGTTGGATCAGGGATAAGTCGGGCCAAGTGCTAGTTGATGAGAACAAGAGAGTGTGGATGGCTTGGATTGGTCATATTGTACAACATAGAAGAGATGCCCTTGGGATCATTAATAAAAATGAAAGATGCCCTTGGGTGTAGAAGGGAGAAGAGGAGACAGTAGTTTTTTTTTTTTCCGGCTTGTGGGTGGGGTGGGGGTGTTGTTGGTTGTTCAAAACTTGATATAATTAACAGTGGGCTGATTATATTCCACTTTCTTCAACTTGGTCCACCTATGTTCGATCAACCCCTGCCATTCAAAAAAAAAAAAAAAAAAGTTCGATCAACCCCCCTCACACACACTACCTCCCTGTGATTTTCCACTCTATTGTTACGGTTGGATGTAAAACACAAAATATTGATGCCTTTAATATCATCAGACTCTTAGGGCCAATGATTAAGTGGTTAGGATGATGTGATAATGCTGATTTTTTGCACATCTCTAGGTGTCAATGAAATTTCCCCTTCCCCCTGATGGCATGCATCCAGTTGTATAGCCAGGTTTATGCAGGTGCGGACAGTCTGCAGCCAGGTTTATGCAGGTGCGGACAGTCTGCAGCCAGGTTTACACCTTAATTAGATGCCCCTTTTGAGTTTAGGGCCCATATTTGCTCAATCCAATCCCTTCACAAACCAAATCTTCTTGAATTGGAAATGAACCTAATTTCATACTGTTCCGGATGTTTCTCAATGTTGGATTCGTCACAAGAAGTTTTGACAATGTATAGCCATTAAACTTGGAGGACCGTTAACTAAGGGCTAGGACAATTTGATAGGCTCGATAATTCATATTTCCTAATCCACACCCAAACCTTTCCATGGCTGTGCCTCCCTTGGCTTTATGCATCCATGTGGATCCCACTGCAAGTACGTGTTTTCAAGGGTTAACCGTAATAGCCAGGCTCTGGGGCGTGTTGCCCTACACATACGAAGAAATGATCAGCTCTTGGCATCAGGACCATCTTGACCTTTTAAGAGTACGGATTATGGATTGATCACCATTCACCGGAGGCCCAATAGTTTAGAATAGAAATTGGGTGAATGAAACTTGGGGTTGATGCATGTTTAAAACCCATTATTATATATATGTATATGTTCACATTAAAAAGAACCATGCATGACTTTAAGAACTCCTGGTTGATATGTGCAATTGCTTGTATCGATAGTTTAATAACTAACAATTAATGCATGAGATGCTTGGTTGGATACTTGTAAAAACTTGACTCAATTATGTTTTCTGTTAATCAAAACTTGTTTTGGTAAAGACTTGACTGAAAAGTCTCAGACTTACAGCTTACTAACTTGACTTGTTAAGACTCGGGTTGACTTAGCAAAAGTTTTTCTGACTTTTAATTTTCAAGACCCTGCTTGAATTGAGTCTGCGGACTTCCACTTTTCCATGGAACACTCCACCTCTTCACAAACCAAACCAAACCCACCCCCCCCCCCCCCCCCCCCCCCCCCCCACCCCCCCCCCCCCCCACGCGCACGCGCACACACACACACACATGCACGCACGCACACAAAAAAAAAAAAACCCACCCCACCCCCAATCGGAAAGGCTTTTCCACCAAAAAACTGTCCGCATCAAACGATCGAAAGTGAAATCCATGGAAAACTGGAACACTTTTGAGTTCTTTTTTTTGAATTTTACATGGAAAATGCATTACGCAAACATGCCCCTAATGAAATTACTGTTTCCTTCTGTGACCATCCAAGAAGCTAATGGTATGAAATTTACATTCACCAGAATTTATGACTTATTTAGACCCGACTTCATCATGCATCCATCTGGCAGTATAATCAATTGACAGTTCCATTTATGGGCCATCCTGTTGATAGTAGTTAGCAAAATAAGTACTGTGTCATCACTAAGTTGAAATACCTTTTCTATGCTTTATTAGTATCTGAAGTTCTTAACATCATGAAATTTATTAGGGAAAAAAAAAACCTACATTTCTTGGATTCTCAAGTCTCAACTGGTAGCTCAAAACTTTTTATTCCTTTCAGGTATGCCGATTTTGTTTGCAGCAAGCTGAAAAACCAACATGTTTTGTTTGTGAAACGTCAGAGAATATCTGGATCTGCATTATTTGTGGCTTTGTTGGTTGTGGGAGGTAAGAAGCATGGCTTTATATATCAGAACTGATATTACTTCATACTCTTTGGAAAACAATAGCTGCTTTCAACTCAATACTGATTCATTGAAACAAAATTAACTAGGTATAAAGAAGGTCATGGTATCAGGCATTGGAAAGACACTCAGCATTGCTATTCTCTTGATCTTGAAACACAGAGAGTTTGGGATTATGTGGGTGATACTTATGTCCACCGACTAAATCAATCAAAATCTGATGGCAAGTTGGTTGAGTTGAACTCCCATTGTAGATCCATCGGTGAAGATGATTGTGGGACTTGTGAATATAGTGATGATTCTGGCATTAGTGGGGCACTGTTTAGCAGCAAAGTCGATGCGGTGATTACTGGATTTTTTTCCGTCTCTTCTCATTTGTTTTTTCTGGTTGTTGTTGATCATAGTTTGACATTTACTTGACGAGCCCATGGCACAGTGAAAGGTGCTCACTATTGCAACCTAGAGGTTGTGGGTTTCGAGTAATGTTGCTAATAAAAGAAAATTTACTTAATGAGTAATGTACTTTCTTTATCCTCATACTGTAATTGTATTTATTGTTCGTGTAAACTTGACAACAGATTGTGGATGAATACAATCATCTACTTGCAACCCAGCTTGAGAATCAGCGACAAGTAAGGGCACTTTCACCTAATCTTTTATTTATTTATTTTTGGAGTGGGCAATATGACTTCGCTTAATTCTTTTTGCTGCATGCATTTATTTATATGTTATTATTGGTCCCTTTTTCTTTTAAGACAAAGAAAGTGCTTGAAGAGCTAAATTTGAAACTTGAAAGCCTCACTCGACTTGAAGTTTGCTGAGTCAATTTGTTTAAAGACTTAATTGTGTCTTGCTTGTATCTTCCAAATAAAATCCCCTATATTATTTTAGATCCTTTTCTTTTCTTCCTTTCTTTCTTTCCTATTTTGTGGAGAATCAAGATCATGAAATTTTAGCAAAAATAATTTGTACGCCAAAGGCATAATCCATCAAGACAGTAAAATCAACAATTTGGGGACAGCTACATGAATTCTATTTCGCCATTCTAGTCTATGCTGGGCCAAATCCTCAGGTAGGTTGCACCTCTTTAGATCTATCCTTACTACTTCCGTCCATGTCCTCTTCGGCTTCTTGCATTGGACATGTCCAAACCATCTCAAACGAGTATGTTTAGATTTATCACCAATTAATGCTCCTGAAGCGCTCTTCCTTGCTGAAGTTGCAATATTAGTTTCAAATTTACTGAAGAAACTATTGCAATTGGAGAAAATATTTAAAGACTATGGAAATGAGAGAAAGCATTCAGTTTAATGTACTTATATTAAAATGTTTGAATACAAGATGACAGTTTTTCTCTTGGTATATAAGAGAACTCTTGAAGTGAACCCTAGATTGAAGGCTAAGATGATGGTGTATGGCCCCAAAATCTTTTTTTTTTTTTCAATTATTTTTTATTGGTAAAGTGACTTGAACCCACAACCTCAAGTTAGCGATAGTGAGCGCCTTCCAGTGTGCCACAGGCTTTTGTCACGGCCACAAAATCTTTACTTCAAACAAAATGAAAAATATCCTTGTCCTAAACAGTGGCTGTTTCAGGGGTATTAGAAGCTGAATGGGTGCTGTGATAAGGGTTGACCTGAGGCTATATGGAGGTTTGATTGCTGTAGACAGCAACTGTTGGTGGACTCGTTGAAGGTCTGTAGAGGCAGTTTTGAGGGCTGATAGCCGATCGTTCGTACCATATGGAACTTGTAAGTAGAGTAGGTCTGATAGGCTTTAGCGGTTATCTGTTTGCACTGAATTGGTTTTAAGGTGAGTAGGCCAAATTGGGTATTAGGGAGAATGTGACTTAGCAAGGAGACCTTTTATTGACAGGCTTAAGGGAGTTTGTTTTACAATTCTAAGAGAGAATGGTAAAGATATTTCATGAATTGTGTATTGTTAAATCCCACTATTGTTTAATCCCACTTCCAGTCCCTTTATGTAAGTGGATCCCAATGATAAGGGAAACTATATTCCTAGGATTACATGATATACAAGATTGCTAAAATTATGATGATAAAATCTGTTGTTCTTATCTACACTAGATTACAACAGATTTGTGGGTTTTGGGCCTGCGGACGTTGGGCTTGTGAGCCTTGGGCCGGTGGGCATTGTGGGCCATGGGCCTGCGTGAGCCTTTGGACTTCTTTATAATAAGCTCAGCTCTGACGGTTTGAACTGTTTGTTTAGGCCATAGTTTAAATGATTTTAAGCACAAGTTTTGGGTAGAAAAAAAGACCAATGGCTGATTTTGTGGGATTTTGATCACTGATTCAAGGCACAAATTTTGGGGAATTTTTGGTAGGATAATGGCTGGCCTTTTTCTGGGTCAGACATAGGGTGGCAAATTGGATGGATTTAGGGCAGATTAATGGTTTGATTATGGAAAAAGTTTAGATGAGTTTAGGGCTCGGGCTTATGGCAAACCAGGGTTTGAGCGGGGGCTGTTTTGGTAGGTCTTGAGTGTTGGTTCTCTTTTGAAAAATTTGGCAGAGTATCGGTTGTAATGAGGACTTTGGGATTTTGTTAAAAAAAAAATGTAAGGGGCAGGGAGAGGACGCTGATCTGTGTGGTGCATTGGTTGATGACATGAAACAAGAAAGTGTTGGTAGCTCTGTTAGCAAACTAGTGCAGGATGGATGCTTAGAAGTTGCTTTTTGATCTTCAACCCGCTATAGATCTCTTGGGGTCACAGTAGGTGGCAGAGATGGGAATCACACCACACCTTTAGGAGGTAGTTTGGTTTTGCTGAATGATAGGAAATTCAACTATTTTAAAGTGATATTCGGCCACTGCATATGTTTCTTATCTATACAACAAATTATTATGTTTGATGACACTAGGAATGTGATTAATTTTAAACTTACTCTTGACTCAATAAAAACAGGGCTCTTCTACTTTCTATTCTCATCGTTATCACTGGGTAGGAATCATTAAGCAAGAACTTCATACAAAATAGGATTTTTGATCCGCATGACTTTACTAGATAATGCATAGGCCAACACCGACCCCACTGATAGCTCAGTAGAAATGCATCTCACTTTCACAAGGACGACCTAGGGTAGATGCCTGATAGTGATATCGCAGGTTGGAAGACTGAAACTCATGTGGGACTCTTGCTGGTCGTGGGCCCCTCCTTTTGGATCTCGACAACAATCAGATTTTCATCACACTGCTTACACAAGGAAATTAGAGAAAATCTTTAGCAATGAATGCTTTATTACATTTTAATGGGGCTTTTGTAAAAAGGTCAACACCCTGCAAAGAAATCGCCTAATGCTTTATTACATTTAATATGATCTCTTAACACTCTTAATTTCCAAATTTAGTTGCTATTGATCAATTTCTTTTTTTCTTGAATGGCGCGATTGACTAAATAATTGGGCTGCTGGATGACAGCATGATACTCTTTTTCACGTTCTCATAGACAACTTTTATAACATGCTCAACTTCTGCCATTTAATTGGAGTGTTGCCTGTTAGACGGCGATTATTTTTCCTTCGTATCTTCATCAATTCTGGTGCTTGTCCTCCAAAATTCCAAGCTATGAAGTCCCCTACTCCCCTCTATGTTTCTTCATAGATGATAGACCTGAATGTGTTTGTGGGATTAGAAAATTTATCCATAAATGCAGTGTCATGTTTCTAGTAAAACAATTATGGAACAAGCTTACAAGTAACAAAAGTTTCTCTGGATATCATCATTTTACACCGATTTTCATTTCTACATGGTTCAAGACAAATTCTGATGATCAATTTTCATTATAAATTAGACTTTTTCCAAACTGATCCTCAATGATTTTTTTTTTAAATGTTGTCCTTTCTAAAATGTATTTAGAACCTTTTCAACTCGCCTCATTTTACAAGCAGATTGTTGGACTTGGATATCTTTGAAAGTTGAAATTAGAGAAGTTAAGCTCTGCTGTCAGGATTTTTGTTTTAATCTCCTCATTCGATTCTCTTTCCTTACCTTTCTATTCCATCTCTTCTATTTCCTCTTTCCCATGAAAATACAAATAAGGTATGGTCATTCTACATGCATTATGGTTTTCAACTGCTTGTGTTTTATACAGCACCGACACATGTCTCACTATGTTGAGAATAGATTGAATCAAATTTGTTTGGCAAAGCAGTCTACCTGGTTTGAAAACTCCCAATGTATATTATGAGTTTCAATGTTTTGTGGTCTATGATATTACCAAATGATACTTAGTTTCTCATACTGAAAATAGAGTAGTGAACCAGGACATGTTTGTCAAATTAGTTCACCTATCTAGAAAATTTTGTGCAACATACTCAGATGAGCTATTAATTTGTTCTGTCCTTCTCACTTGTTTTAAACTCAGTATTATGAATCTCTACTCGCTGAGGCCAAAGCAAAACGAGAAAAGTCCATTTCCGAAGCTGTGGAGTTGGCCGTGAGTTCAAAGTTGCAGGATTTCCAAGATAAACTTGAAAAATGTATCGAGGACAAAAAAGTTGTTGCTGATGTAAGTTTTGTTCCGTATCTTATTAACGGCCTTTGTAATCTGGCCGTTTAGTATGAGTTTTGCTAGTGAAAAGGAACCCTTTCTGAAACACTTGGAATGCAGCTTCTAAAGTAAGCATGTGGCGTGTTGGTAGAACAATTAGTTTCACTAAATAAAAGAGGGTTTTGCGGATTAGTCACCTAAGCAAAATAACACCATTAGCCATAGTTGTCCGTATGATCATCGATAATGAAATGTACCGTCCATATAACAGCGAATGGCTTGCAATCACCACCATTGATCAGATGCTATCAACTTTCAATGAGATTGATTTTTGGAAGTGGCAAGTCCACAATCTCCTATTTTATATGGTGAGATTTGTGAACCCCTCCTACATGTAGTAGTGTTCAATGAGTTGAGATAGCTTGTGGGCTTTTATGCTTCAGCTTGGTTCTTTATGGACTTGAGCTTGAAAGAAGCTGATTTTCCTGGCTCATTTTGAAAATTCAAACACTAAGAGCCTTCATTTTCTTATTTTCTTCCATTCTATTTCACTCCAAGCTCAGTATAAGAAACAAGAGATCCTATTTCATCTTCCCCCACCTTCTTTTTCACCATTTTTCATTGAAATCTCAACATAAAGCTACTTTAGGCAAGTATTTATTTTTCGTATTTTTTTACAAGTTTCTTCCTCGAAATGGTTTAGAAATGATGGGAACATGGATCAAGAGTTTTGGTGCAAATCTTCGAAGTTTTAGCACCTTTTTTTTCCAATTTTTCATGATTTTTTCCCGATTTATGTTTTTATATATAAAAAAGTTAAATAAATGCTACCAAGGCCTCACAATATAAAGAGAAATGAGTTGAGCTGAGTTCGAGTTTGAACTCAATCTCAAGTTTAGACTAAGCTTGTGCTCGAGTTTATGCTTTCCAAATAAAGTGTTTAATTTTTTAAGTGAGATGAGCTTGGCTCAGCTCATATTTTATTTTTGATTTGGCTTCACTTAACCTGATTAAGTGCTTCTTATCCAAGCTTGAGCTAAACTTGTAAAGCTTGAAATGAGCAAGAGCTTGAATTTGACTTTTTGTATGTGAGTCAAGCTCAAGGAAAACAAAACTTGTCTCAGCTCAGCTCATCGTCAGCCCTAACTACATGCCATGTGCCTTCTCTTGTTTTATTTGGTTATTTTGTTGGTAACTTGGCTCAAACCCGGAGCATTCTGGTTGCGACAGTTGCCTTCCAACTTTCTTATAGGCCCTTGTTTTTCATGTTTCTTATTTTCTCCTTCATTTGGGAAATGATTCATTCTAGCTATGTTGTTTTATTTTCGCACGCACACACTGTTTGTCCATAACTGTTGGTCGTCTTAAGGCTCCTTTGCTTCTACCTGTAGATTAATGAGAATCTTGTGAAGAACCAGGATCTTTGGAGAAAAAAGTTAAAGAAATTGAAGAAAGGTATGCTGTTCTAACTTTTCTATCTGCATAAAATTATAGATTAAGGGTGTGTTTTGATAAAACAAAAATAAGAAAATTTGTGTGTTTTGCTAACATTTGGATTAACTTTTACTAGAGAAATTACTGCCTGTCTGAAGGGCATCAGGTGGACATGCTCCACTGTTGGATGAGAATATTTAATAAAAAATAGAATGGAGATCTTTGTAATTTTTAAAAAATATTATATTATTATTATTTTTTGGGTCACAACCAAAAGATTATCTTTATTCCCTTTTTTTTCTCGCTGAAACCTGCTGAAGAAGCTAATTGTGGAGGAGATCCAGTTCAAGTCATGGGGTACACAAATTTTGTCCAAGTATCCCATAATTAAGAATTTGTTTGGTGGACTTCAAATAATTGTCTTTAATAAGGTCCTGAGTCTAGATTTGTTAACTTAATGGTTTTTCAGTTTAGCGGTTAGATTTCTTGATTTATATACTTAATGGTTAACTTCACATGTTCATTTACTGCAGTGGTTATCTTTTCAAAATCCGTACTTAGATGTTAAACCTATAAATTGCTGAATCAATATCTTCTCTCAAAAGATTCTTGTGGCTCAATAAGCCTTCAAGCATACTGGCTCCTAGGCCTTACATATATTTTGGGTTTGTAGTTGATTGTTGCAGTGTTCTATTCCTCTACATGAACCCCCAATAGCAAAAGTACATGCAAAGAGATTGTCAATAGTTATTTAAAGCAAAAAGAAATTTTCTCTGGAACTTGCTGGAAGTATCAATCAGACTTGATGTCCATGCTAAGAGATTGTATAGAGTATGATGCAGCCCGGGATCCAAGATCTAAGGGACCAAACCCACAGAAGGGATTTGGTTGAATCCAGATGGATTATAAGCATTGAAGAATGCATGAGCAGGGAAAATAAACACAAATTAAAGCCAAAAACTGGGAGTCTTTCAAAATTAGCAATTCCAGTTTTCAATTGGGAAAGCATAACCTGAGGAGCACTCTTGCAGGAAACCAGGATGCCAGCTAGAAAGATTTAATAATTTGATTACAGCCGCGTCACTTTCTCCTTATCAAAGAAATCTCCCTTCAATGATCATTATGATCTCTAAATTGTAATTAGGGATAGCAATGGGTTGGGTTTAAATGGGGACCTGCCCCTAATAGATGCAGGTTTGGTTGCGTGTTATTAGGGCTTGGGTCAGGTATTGTTTTTCATGTATTAACCCGAGTGGGTTTGGGTTTTTGGGTGTATTGCCCCGCCCCATATATCTTTAGTTCATATATTAATTAGTGCATTTCATATCATTAGAGAGCTCAGCAGTGCCATGCATTTCATTTCATTAGAGAGCTCAGCAGTGCAGTGGCAATGAGGATAAAGATTTTTACTAGAAGTCATCGTTTCAAAGCTCCCCTAACACATCTATTTTTTCATTTTTTTTTTTTGAAAAGATTAAATAAACACCTAACAAGCCCGACCCGCCCCATTGCCATCCCTAATTGTAATACATTATACATATCTGAAAAATGCAGCTGTTCATTGTGTCTTTTTTCATGGGAGTGTATTCAAATCTGTCATTGCCCTTCTGTCGTTGAGCATTCCTTCTTTTTCCCTTCAGGGAGAGGACAGCGTTACGGTTGAGAGATGATAAGATTCTTGATCTGGAAGAACAGGTATCCACGATCACTTCCCTTGGTTTTTAAGTATGATCTTTAGGGGTCAAATGCACTGTGATTCACTCGTCTGTATGTATTTGGTGGGGTGCAGATTAGAGACCTTACTGTCTATGTTGAGGCTCAAAAAACACTTGACAACATGACAGATGCAGATGATATCAGAGGGGGAACAATCCTACCATTTCCATTGCAGCAACCTTCATCCCACAGTGCCAAGAAGTCCTCGAAGTCGAGCAGAAGGCGGAATTAAATTGCTTCATTGTACCTTAACTGAATGTCTGATTCTTGTAAGCAGCACGCACAGATGGCATGTATCATATTCAAGATGTCGCTGCCTGGCACTTTATTTGAAAGGTTCAGTTGGCTGTTATTAACTTATGCATGAAAGTACATAAAGCTCATTGTAAAGTAGCAATCTTCTTCAGGAATGATATGGCCTAGGAACAATCAGGTATGTGCGGCCCACTTAAATGCGTGACAATTGTGGGTGGGTAGGGGTTTGATAGATCTCCCTTTTACCTACCAGTTTGCAGTCTGTAGAAAATTGGGAACCATCTCAGGAGGTACTATTTGGAGGGATTTAAAGTTTGTACAAAATCACTAACCATGGGATAACTTTGTACACAAATTCTAATCATTGAATAAGGCTTGATTATGAGGAATGTTTGCATGATTGATTGGGCCAAGTCGGAGTCAATTTTTTTCTGAAAAAATTTGGATATGTCATAATTGGGGGTGTGGCAATTCGCGTTGTTTTAGGTGTGTGTGATGGGCATGGTACAGGTCATGTGGGTCTCACAGGCTAGCCCGCCCACATACCCACAGCCACACCTCCCCACACCCACTCCATTGGATCAGGACATGGGACATCCCCATCCCACAAATCGATGGGTTGAAATGCAGTTGGTCTTGGGCTCTTGGTTTTTGGAGTTATTTGGTCATCTTCTCTTTTGTTTTTGGAGTTTTAATCTGCGTTATCAAACTTGAGCACAATTTTGCTATGGATCTAAGAATGTATGGGTAATATTCAGGTGAGAACTAGTTCTCACATATTATATGAAAACTTTCTTGTGGGGCCCGATTATGGGTCCTATTTGGGGATGGGATCAGGGGGGATGGAAAGATCTATGTGAGACCACCCCAAGTATCAAGTCTGACTCCAAATCCATGTCCCTAGCCCCTTCATCTGTGGCCCACAAGTTTAATGACTTTATATTCAAAAAAATATTCAACCCTCGATCCAACGGTTGAGTCCATTCGGATGTGTGTCAATCCTTGGGATTAATGACTATGAGGGGGTTCTTTATTGGTTGCTAGGTTTGGATAGGTTGCTAGTTGGGTGCCGCAAAAAAGTTCTCATATAATAGGTGATAATTAGTTCTCACTTGAATATTTTCCTTTATGTATTGGGTAATCTTCAGGTGAGAACTAGTTCTCACATATTATATGAGAACTTTCTTGTGGGGTCCAATTGTGGGCTGCATTTGGGGATGGGACCGGGGGGATGGAAAGATCTATGTGAGATCACCACAAGTATCAAGTTTGATCCTAAATTCATGCCCCTAACCCCTTCATCCGTGGCTCATAAATTTAATGACTTTATATTTAAAAAAATATTTATGAATTCCACAATGTTGTCTCAACATAAGGCCAGTCTTTGCAAAGTAGATCTCCTTCTTTGGAGTTTCGACTACTGTTTGTATGAAACCACAATTCCCAAAGCACCTTTTTCTAACTAAGCAATTCACATGTATTATTTAAAGCATATTCATACATTTAAAATCCTTTTTTTTTTTTTTTTTTTGATCTTTTCATTGTCAACGGATTTTATGTGTTTCCTACTAAGTTAAACAGAGTGCATGGAATGTCCAAATGAATGGGCTACTTATTCAAGACAACATCATTTATGTATTTATGAATTCCAGCATTCTACGATGTTTGTCTCAACATAAGACTGTTTCGCCCAAAAGAGGAAAATGAAAGTCTGCTGAAGAAGCTTTTATTCATCCTTTGAACATTAAAGAAAGATGTGAAAATGATTCGCACGTGCGCTTGATCGTACAGGAAGAGTCATCTCCACTTTTATTTACATGGGTTCTCTTTGCTTCACCTTCTGAGTGCAGGTTGTTTATATTTTTTTATACAATCCCGTCAGGCTTAGGAGATAAAAAATAAGGGAAATTTGAATTGAAAGAAGAGATGAGAAGTCTGCTTCCTTCAGGTGTTTGTTGCAGGCGAAATTGAAGAAGTCTACAACGTAGTTTCCTTTGTCAGTCTTTGTAATTCATCACCGTTATTTAGAAATAAGGATTAGCAAAGAAGTCTGCTTCAAACTAGCAAAGGCAATCTTTGTCCTTCCTCCATGGTGAGAAGAACAAAGACTGATTTTTAGAAACTATCGCCCAAATCCAGAGAGAAGTGCTCTTTACTGCCTGACCCTCACCTTGCGAATGGAAGAATTAGTGAGTCTTGAAAATGGCAGAGTTTTTGGGCCTTCTTTGTACTGGATCGAACCTGCCTTGCTACCCCTCCCAAGTCTCATTTTATAGCCTTTGAGGAGCCATAATTGTCGTGAATCATGGAGGATTGGAGGTAGGGATGGCAATTCCGTCCGGTCCGATCCGGTCCGATCCGATCCGATCCGATACCCGCTCCGTTTGGATATGGATTTCGGATATTTTTTCGGAGATCGGGTCGGATTCGGATATGGATTTTGAAAAAAATTCGGAGATCGGATCGGAGGCGGATATGGAGATATCCGATCCGAATATCCGTTTGGATATCCGATCCGAATATCCGATCGGATATCCGTTTGGATATCCGAACCGTATCCGACCCGTTTGGATATCCGTTTAACCCTTAATTGCAGTTTTCCTCCTTATCTTATATAATATTATATATATATTACACCATATATATATCAATATATTATAGAGAACACTTCAATAATTGGGATTTGTATGACTTGTGTAAGTGTGTTGAAACTTGAATGACTTTATTTTGGAAGTTTATTTTTGGATATATTTTGAATTGTATCGTCTTTTTAA
The DNA here is from genome assembly GCA_012931725.1 of Litsea cubeba. Lineage (NCBI taxonomy): Eukaryota > Viridiplantae > Streptophyta > Magnoliopsida > Laurales > Lauraceae > Litsea > Litsea cubeba. The sequence goes on along the minus strand of CM022945.1, from coordinate 4,465,413 downwards.
TGTTTTTAATGCTTAAATTATATTTTGAATTGTATTGTCTTTTTAATATTTTTTTAATGATTTGGATATCCGATTCTTCGTTTGGATATCCGATATCCGTTTGGAGGCGGGGATGGAGGATAGAATGGATATCCGTTTGGAGATCGGAGCGGATATGGAGACGGAGAATTGGATTTGGATATGGAGGCGGATATGACAATATCCGCCTCCGATCCGACCCGTTGCCATCCCTAGAGGTGGTTTTAAAACTGCAATTGATGGACTTGTAACTGTTCCCCTTTTGCAGGTTCTGCGGCCACCAGAAGAAGTAACTGGCTAGAGATCGTGGGTGATAGGCAGCCGTGAAAGAAGAATCTCAGCGGCCAATGCGTGGAGCCTTGTAGCGTTCAACGGTCATCTTCCAGACGGAGATTGGCGGCTGCATTGTTGCGCTGAACGGCTAGTGCATTGAAGACTAAAGCGACCATAGAGATTTGTAGACGGTAACCGCTGCGATGCTTTCACTATGGCCGGCCAGACTCCAACGGTCAGATATTATGGCCGGTCAGATCCAGCGGTCAGAAAATATCATTTTTTATGGAAAATAAGTATTTTGCCTTGGAAAATATGATACGTTGATAAATGAATTTTCTGCATGCCAACAAAGAGCAGTCTTTGCATAGTAGATCTCTGTCTTTGGAGTTTCGATTTCTGTTTTGTATGAAACCACAATTCCCAAGGCACCTTTTTCTAACTAAGCAATTCACATCTATTAATCAAAGCATAATCATATATTTAAAATCCTTTGTTTTTTTTTTCTTTCCATTGTCCAATGGATTTTATGTGTTTCCTACCAAGTTAGACAGAGTGCATAGAATGTCCATGTGCTTGGAAGCCCTTTACATTTCTTTTTGTTGTTTATTCTGTAATTTATTCATATTTTAATTAAGAGGAATTTAGTTTGCAAAAAAAAAAAAATTCCATTAGAGATGTGCACACGCACTACATGATCCAAAGAAACCAACATACATTCCTCTGCATGCTCCATTCTAAGAAATTAAAATTACAAACATTCATTAGATTCGATGCCGGCTTTAATTAGTTATTGTAAAGAGAATTAGTGGGCAAGATTAATGGTGACTTTTTAACCAAGGGCTGTCATTTAAAGTAGTGTTTGATTGTTGTTGGATACATGATTTCTTGTGAGCAAATATAGTGGTAGGTATATTTAGATGAAAATACACGAGTTAAGCTTTAAATAACTAGCATTTAAAATAGTTACAAAATGATCAAATGCACAAAAACCCACATCGAGAATTTACCAGCTCCATCTCCCATTACCAACCATATTTTCTAACAAAACTCACACCCATCCATCCTGACCTCAAAAATTGGGGAAACTCTAGCACCCCATGTAATAATAGCTGAATATGATCATTGGCATCTAAAAAAAACCTCATTCCCAATAAAACCCAAAAACCCCACAACACCCAAAAGATGGAAAAGATCGAAAACCTCACCAATAACAAAACCTCGCAAGACTCGAGCTTTTTCTCAAGATTCAAATCAATTAGAGCTAAGAATAGAATAAATAGATATTACAGAAGAAAATGAGGATAAATTAAGAAATAGAAGATCATTCGTTGCCTGCCTCTCTTTCGCTCATACAGGTTCTTCATCTGGATGCTAAGAAATCCCCAGAAAGGGGAAAATGAAGGGCGAGGAAGAAAAGGAAAATAGGGTTTCGATGGTTTTGTAGCGTTTAAACGAGTGGCGACGTCGTCGCTCAATAAAACTTTGATAAAATAACGAAAGTGGTCTTAGGGGACCACTTCGGTGTCATATGAGGCATTTTGTGGTTAGTGGCCATCTAAGGTGATTTTTCGGGTAAATTCTTCTTTAATTTAACCTATAACCAACCTTTACATATTAAAAAAAAAAACTTTTTGTTGCCTTCTGATTAATTTTCATTCCCTCAACTTCTGAATATATCTATCTTCTTTCTTGATGGGTTTTATTAAGAAAAACTATCACATCAAATGCTCTAATAAAAATTGATACTTAGCATGTCACATTTTTTTATTTCCTCCCTTTCTGTTTAAATGAAAAGCTCGAGGGCATGTTAACTAGTGTTAAATGTTATTATTATTATTATTATTATTATTGTTATTTATTTTCTGCTGGCGAGGGTGTACCTTCGGTATTTGACATGACATGACTAATCCCTTGCACAACTCTGCAACACATGCACCAGTTAAATTTGGGGGTGTTGAGCACACAATGTGGGGAGCAAACCCACTGCGTTTATTATAAATTCAGTGTCTTTGGATTAACTTGGATAGTTTGTGTTCTAAGATAGTGGCGATTTTAGAGAGCTCTCACTTAACCATTGCTCTCGTGAAGAGAGAGAATGTTAGCAAACCTCTTTTTTTTTTTATAACCCAGGGTATCTCCCGCCTAGCCCAACTCAGGAGTCTTTGGCCCTGAGCCCAATGGACACTTGATTCTGGACAACCGAGAACTAATCCCTAGGGGCACATGAAAACCCTCCTATCCACATGCATAGGGGTAAAACTATGAGGTAGTCAATGAAGGTAGGTGTTGAACACAAGACCTCTCCGCTTCATGAGGCGCAGGGTCCTTGGCCAACTGAGCTACCACTTGTTGGTTGTTAGCAAGCCTTTTCTTGGTTATCGGAAGGTTCCCCCCTCCCGATGCGGGGTATAGACCTTTCATCATGTGACCCATGTTTTTTTTTAAAGCCCAGGGGCTGGGTCTCATGAGAGAGCCCGCACATGCGAGGAAGAAAGCTCATACACGTGGAAAAGGAAGCCCACACATGTGGAAATGGGGTCATATCCAGGATTCGAGGTGAGCACTGACGTTCCTTACCACTGGAGTTGTTCTCTCCTGTGACCCAATTGATAATCGGGTTTGTGTTTAGATCTGCTCCAGTTTTACAACAAATAGTCAGGCAATTGGATAATTCCTATAAAATAATATGCTTTATTATTATTATTATATATATAGAGAGAGAGAGAGCAAGGCTCTCTTAAGCTGATGCTTACTTTATCCTAAGTTGAAACAGTGCTGGTCCCACAAATCAAAATTGATTATATCTATTTTTTGCATGATGGAACTAGAAAATCCAGTTCTGATTGGATTTATCTTGATTTTGGAGACGATCATCATGCAAAAAACAACGATAATCGACTTTGATTTGTGGGACCAACACTGTTTCAGCTTAGGATAAGCTAAGCTTCAACTTATGAGAGCCCTGCTCATATATAATCAAGACTATTTATATTATTTTATACCAGGACAGGTTTGCAAGTACACGCGGCAGCAGACATGCAAGGCTTATATTTGTGCATGCAAGGTCCCAAGTTTGAGTTGACTCAAATTGATGGGATAAGGATATATTAGGACATGCAAAAAATTATTTGGGATGTGACAAAATTTTATGGTAGCTGTCTACCTATCTATTAGGAAATCCTCCTCCCTTACTCGAGCTTGGGACTAATAGTAACTGTGCATTGCATAAAATCTTGTAAATCACATTATTAATCATGTGCTCAATCTTAGGGTGAAAACATCTCCTATTTGAGTAAAATTCAGAAACACTCCATATAATGAGATGACATTCATTTTGAGCGACTGTGACACTAAGAGGATCTGGACTCATTTAAATGAAATATGAGACTACCATTTATCCTAATGGTATCTAGATTAGACTAGGGTAGCACCTTCTACGGTGCAACGACTCGGTCTATTAGCCTAATGGGCCTGGACTCGGCTAAGGTCTGCCTTTATCACATCCTCATATATGTGGGCCTAACCTAGGATGGAATTGAATACACATGTAAATGAGAAACATTCATATTTTATTAGTATAATTACGAAAAATAATTTCATACATTTACACATGTGCCTATGCGTGTGTTTGTGTATGTGTGTTGTCATATATATATATATATATATTTAATGGACAAAGGGCATGTGCATTGCATTGTGCACACACATAAATTTATGTAGGGGCCTCCTATGCTCAACTCGAGCTGAGGATATGGGTGTCCATTGATCGACACTTATATGTGTAACTTTTAACCGTAAGACTACGGTGTCGTCAAGTAGTAAAGGACTAAAGAGTCCGGATTATCGATCCCACGAAGAGAGGATGGAATAAGCAATGAATCCAATTTAAGTACAATTGAACTAAGATATAGCTAATATAGACAATTGAAGTGAACAAGTAAAACTATTAAACTATGCAATGTAAATAAATAATTAACAATCTAAAATATGAAGTTAATTAGATCTAAGCTAATCTAACAAGCTACACTAAACTAGTGTGTGAATGGTGGCGGAAATGAAAGATTTAAGGTGAATATGTGGTGTGAAATATTTATAATTTTAAAACAAGTGGTGTGAAGTGTAGATCTAAAAATCTAGAAGTGAAAATAACAAATCAAATAAAGATTTAAATTTACAACAATAAGAATAATAGATTAGGCAATCCAAAATCCACTAAGTATGTAATTAATTCAAACAATGCATGTTCTAATTCAATTCTCAAATCTACAATTCAATTAGCAATCTCTTGCCTAATTAGATTGGATGATATAACAATAAAGATCAAATTAAAGAAAATCAAAGGCCGAGATCCTAAATCATCATCTAGCTACCCTAACAATAATTCATCAAAATCAAGCTACAAAAGATCAAAGATAAGGCTCTAGAGCATGCTATGTGAGAGAGCTTAATCAAACTACATAACATCAATTGAGATTATCCAAGCATCAAGTGTAGAGATAGAGCATGAGAAATGAGAGAGATTAGCACAACTAGATCTAAAATCTACTAATCAATCAAGGCATAAATAGGAAATTTAAACTAAAACATGCATAGAATTGAACTAATCACGTCACTTAGCTTAAAAAGGAGAGCCTAATCCGAGAGCTTTAGCCTCTAAACATTAAGAAAGAGCTCCAAATCTTCATTAATGATCTTCAATTACACACATTCTCTCTAAATTAGTTACAAAGAAGCTCCTAATTACAATCTAAAAGTATAAAGAAGGTAAAATAAAATTGCTAAAAGACTAACTTGCCAAAAGATCTATTCTCTACAAAAGCATGAGTTAGATGAAATATCTTCTATGTAAAAAAATATATAATTATTGGGATTTGAACCAATAACATATTTCATAGCAACTCAAGCTCTAACCAATACACCAACAAATCCTTTGTGTTAAAAAATGACTTCTTTTATCCATAACGTCTTCTCCTCTTATTTTGGAATTCTTCAAACCTTCCTAAGATTTCTTCATGTAACTTCTTTATTGAAATCTTTTCCGGAAGGTTGGGATAGTCGCGGGGTCCACGTACACAAGAGAAATTACATAAAAATGCGATATAAATAATCGAATTTATGCATGATGATTTGATAATCCGTTAATATGATAGAATGATAAAATCTCTGCGTAAAGCAAATGATAAGCTGATAAAATACGGACTAATAAGGGGTAAAATATGTAATATTTAACACTCATCATCCACTCAATAGTCTAGGGCCCACTTGGGGACCCACATAGGAATAGGGGGGGGGGGGGGGGGGGGGGGGGGGGGTGTGGCGCTCCTCTTTACAAAAAATCAGCCCCATTCCCGATCATCACCACCTCCATCTGCGTCATAAAAGTTTAATGGTGAGCAGTTCATTCGGATGTGTGTCACTCAATCCAACAACTCAGTTTTATTGGATGGAACCAAATTTTGGTGGACATGTAAAATTCAGGGGGCCCCTGTGTGTGGTCCATTTGGATGGACCAAACAGTGGGCCCCACCCTAGGCAGCGGACAACCCTCTCCCATAAGCTCAAGCTGAGGAGAGGGCTGGCCATTTATGTAATATTATATAATATACATGAACAAAGGGCCGGCTGGGTCTTGCCCTAGCGTGGCAGTTTGGCCCTGAAGGTGGCAAGTTTTTCGAAATTAGGCCCTACCATACCTCACGCTTTAGGACAAGAAGAAAGGCCCATCTTTTTTCTAGGCTTTGGTGGCCGGCCACCAGATTGATAGCCCTACATCCAAGCTTGCTATAATTGAGTCCGTTCATGCTCATTGGCACCTCTAAACCCACTTTGCAGGCCACACATTGGTTGTAGTCCCACTCATGTAAAATAGGGGCCTCTGACTGAAATTATGCTGGTCCTACTAAAATACTATTAAGAGCAAGTCTCCCACACTTCCTTTTGAGGTGAAGACCTCTTGATACAGAAGAGTTTGTTATAAGATGAAATTATAACAGTATAAGAAACTTTCAAATTTTCAGATTTTTAAAATTGCATTCAAAATTTCAAAATTTTAAAATTGCAGTGGACATTGATCATGGTGAGCATGGAATCATAAGGTCATAATGAGGATTTGGGGTTTATACAAAATCAGTCAGGAACCCTTAAACACATGGTTATGATCATTGGTCATCCTGATATTTACCCTGGACAATCATCAAGATGGATTCCATAGATACATTTTGGAACTTTTCCACATTGTAGCTAATCCGCAGTTGATTTTCTCATGAAATAAAATGCACCACATCATATAAGCCTATTAGCGATAACCTAAGTTTTTTATTTTTATTTTTTGAAGCGGTAACAAAAGATTCATTAAGAAAAAAGGAGAGACAAAGAAAATCAAAACAAAGGAACAAAGGGAAGAGAAGGTGCAAGTGAGATGCCATAATCTTATTTTGTCGCCCTGAGATAGTTTGAGTGCTAATTTTATACCAAATAAACTCAAAATTTGGTTCGACAAGTTTTTTTCATCACGATCAACTCTCTCTTTACCAAGTTCCAACCCAACTCATTAATCTCAAACAAATATCAAATGCCACATTGTTACTACAATAAGCCCAATAAAATAAGAACATTTCAATTCATTTTGCCTATATCAAATCCCTCCAGTCAGTTTCTGCAAAGAAAGAAAGACCCAACAAAACATCATGAGAAAGATAAAGACTCACCAAAACATCATGCATCATATTTTGCGTGAAAAATGGGAGCTTCCAACTCTAATGAGAAAGGAAGCCATGGTACCCTGAAAGAAGGTCAATTATTGAACAAATGCAACTTCTCTACCAGAAGCATCTCATCATGTTGATGAGGAAATGGAAGAGGTAGTTCTCGCGATGGAGCAGATCGCGCTGGACAAAACGCTCCAGATTGTGATCCCGGGGGAGCAGGTCGCTGTAGTAGAGGATGGTCGTGACCGATGCCGCCGGTCGGTTGATGAGCGAGAAACAGAGCCTCAACAGAGAACGAACCAGAAGAGGATGAAAAGACTGCAGGCCCAGCAAGAAGGAGAGAATGATTTACATGATGATATCTTCTAATATAGAAAAAATGATATAAGTGTTCTATGGCTAATGAATTGATGACATTGTAACCAAGATTGATCAATCGCAAAGATAGAAAAGTATCACATGCATTGATTTACTAAATATCTTCATGGGTTAAGTTTGATTTCAAGTGTCCTAATGAATCTTCTCCAATCTTTGGCGGAGAGATTCTGTCCGACTCTTCGTAGACACGTCAAATATATAAGCATCTACCTAGTTTAATCAAATATAAAGAAAACGTATAGATTATCTATCTACCAAAAATCAAATTAAATGGTAATAAGCACCTTATTTTGTTAATCCTTTATCACGAACTTGCTTTGGCTTGCATGAAATTCATAGCGGGGAGCTACTTCTTTAATTGCACGGTACTATATATGGCATATTATGATAGCTTCGAGCTACTTTTCATGGAGCTACTTTTACTTCATGTTTATAGCATGCAAGCACTTAGACGGGATTAGCATTAATAATCATTCGATTTAAAGCTATAAAATGAAAGTTATTACGACGATCACTGTTCTTTTTTTTTGTTATCCGAAATGTTTGGTGGTACTATACATGGCATATTATGACAATGGGGTGCTGCTTTTACTTCATTTTATAATAGCAAGCAAGCACTTAGACGGGATTCGCGTTGACAATCATCCGATCTTGAGCTATAAAATGAAATGCAAGCACTTAGATAGTATTATCATTGATAATCATCTGATCTAACGCCATAAATCTGCAAGCACTTAGACATGATTAACATTGATAATCATCCGATCTAAAGCTATAAAATAAAGAATTAGTAAATCAAGAGTAGAGTCTCTACCTTGTACAAGGTACATATTCTAAAGGAATCCATGGTAGCTCTCTCATTGAGAGCATGTTTGGCAACAGGTGAGGAATCCACAGATGTGAGGATTCTTTACTACCCTTGGAACAATGATTTCCTATTGAGGATTTATATAGTTGAAGGTTTCACATCAATATCAATGCATATCGATGCATATTTCTGAGAAAAAAGCGTAAATCCGCAGAAGTGAGGATTTCCAAATCCTATAGGGTGAGGTCATATTTGAAAATACAAATAAATGGAGATTTTCATAGTTTTAAACTCTTGGGGATTTACAATTGCTAAACATAAATTTTTTCATGAGTGGGTGAAAAGTGAAAATCTTTTCATTGAGGGTTTGGTTGCCAAACGTGACCTGAATGTTGCCATATCTCAAAAGATGGGAACATTTTCGGTCATTGAAACAAATTTTACATGATAGATTATGGAACATTGTTACCGTAAACAATTCTCAAGCATGTAACATTTCAAACCACTGAGATAATAGTCCCCATCATAGACGGCAGGTATACCTCCAAGTGAGAGAAATCTCAACCTATCATTGGGCTAAACTAATACAACAAAAGAAGAAATCATTGCAAAAATCAACATTCAAATGGATAAAAAGAACCCAATGACTAGATGCCTATATGATCCTTAAAGCCTTTCTATGCATGAGTATTTTATCCATATTGGATCCAATCATGTCAAAGTTTTTGAACCATGGCTCAACTTTACATAACGAAAAACTTTAACTGCAGAAGCACCCTCACACAAACAGAGCACAGAGACACACATAGCAACAGCCAAAACACACACACACAGAGAGAGAGAGAGAGAGAGAGAGAGAGAGAGACGCACCCTCACACAAACAGAGCACAGAGACACACATAGCAACAGCCAAAACACACACACAGAGAGAGAGAGAGAGAGAGGAGAGAGGAGAGAGAGAGAGAGAGTACCATGATATTGAGTAAGGAGAGTGAGCGGTTAGGAGAGTGAGGATTCATATTGGAGATGGTGGGTTCTATGGCATTATGATGGAATTGAAATAATCTGTGACATGGGTGGAGAGAGAGTGGTAGCTTTGGGTTAGGATCCTTCAACTGCCAATCTTCACCTGCAGTTCAAGACCTACCCTTCTATGACCAAGCCGTACCTTACCTCGACATTTATAAAGAAGGAAAGACTTTCTCTTTTACATTGGGCCATCGACACTTAACAACCATTAGCTGGTCTTGCTAGTTCCACTTTGTTTCTAGGCCCTCTCACATTTTATTAAGTTTCTTGTCACCTCTAACATTATATTATTAAGAGCTAATGGCTCCATCTCTCTTGCACTTTGGTCCAAGTGTACTTTGCTTCGACCAGTTCATCTGATGGGCTATATCCAAACGAAGATAACAACCATGATATTTTTTTTGGAATGGTGGCCTGTAATCAGATGTTGGTTATCATCTGATGAATAATATTTATAGCCAATGGGTAATCCATGGTGGGCCCAACTGTCCTTATGGTTCAGATCTGTCTGATCATGCCGGATGATTGGTGGGGTTGGTTGTCCTCTTAATTAAAGATGATAATGACCAGTTAACAACCCAAGTTGAATCTTGGCTGTTGATTTCCTTCCACTTTGACAATCGATTTTGACAATCAACTTCAACGATTTGGACTTTAGATAGATTAAATTCTTCAGTGTGGCCCACCTATGATGACTCTCAACTGATCAATGTTGTGTCTGCACTTTTCAGTGTACAAACCAGGGGCGCCAAATGTAATCCAAGGCTCGAGAATTCTACTTTCTGTCTCGGGACACACAACATGAACATGCCCATGCCCATTTCATGACATAGTAATCAACACTACAAAAAAAAACAAGGGGTTTTGACCGTACAGGGTATAAAATACCCTGTATTCCTTGAAATGGTGTTGACCAAAAGTATATCCCAAATATGGGTATCATACTGCGAGTCTCTTTTTTTTTCCACTTTTACCCTTTTTGTGCGATATCGCAAATATTTGCGATATCGCATAAACTGAAGAGTTATTATATAAGCTGCTCGTTTTCCCTCCCTTTTTTTCCTCTGTTTGCAGCACAAAAGTAAGTCGTTTTCCCTCATTATTTTCTTGTGGCTGTCTTCATCTTTATAGGAGGTTCTCAAAAGGATGAAGCAATCGCTCTTTCATTTCTCCAAAGGCATTTAGATGATTCTTCTTACATAATATTTGGACATGTTTGGAATTTTTTGTATACTCTGTCAAATGTTATGTTAAAAATAGTTGGGCATTGAGACACCAAAAACTTATGGTCATGGAGATACTTTGGAATTTATTCTTAATTTTTTTGTTTGATTATATTAGATGAAACAAAAGATATGAAACGTCCTAAAAATGTATTTGCTGTAGCAATCGCTCTTTCATTTCTCCAAAGGCATTCAAACGATTCTTTTTACACAATATTTGGACATGTTTGGAGTTTTTCATATACTCTGTCAGATGTTATGTTAAAAATGGTTGGGCATTGAGACACCAAAAACTTATGGTCATGGAGATACTTTGAAATTTATTCTTAATTTTTTTTATTTGATTGTATTAGAATGAACAAAAAGATATGAAAAAACAATGAGGAAAAACAGTATACTTTTTGCTGCAAACGGAGGGAAAAAAGGGAGGGGAAAACGAGCAGCTATATAACGACTCTTCAGTTTATGCGATATCGCAAATATTTGCGATATCGTACAAAAAGGGTAAAAGTGGAAAAAAAGAGAGGATCTTTGTACGATACCCATATTTGGGATATACTTTTTGTCAACACCATTTCAGGAAATACAGGATATTTTATACCCTGTATGGTCAAAACCCCAAAAAACAACCACCATTAGCCCACTGATTTTGGATCTATGAGCCATGAACCCACTTGGGTCCACTTGAATGGAATTGTAGGGCTCACCTGATCAATCACAAGAACAGTACTTTTTAAGGGTACCTAGTGCCTACATGTCTCTCTATACTTTTACCTGTTGTTTTATGGTTTGGCTTTAATGAACATTATCTTAAAGCCATATTTTCTGAATAAAATCTCTAGTTTGGATAGCTTCTCATAAGTGTTATTTTTTTTTTTGTTTGAGACTGCCAAACCTTAAATTGGAGAGGATTTTACCTGAAAAATCCTTTAAGACTTGTCAATAGCCAAAAGCACCATGAACATGTTATAATGACCACAGTAGTCTCAAAAGCCTAATTTGGTTTTTTTTTTTCTTTTCTTCTCTGAGCAGGGATATCCCTGCTCCTTTCCCTTAAACAAAACCCAAAACCCAAAAATCCATCCTCTCCCATATCAGATCGAGGAAGGAAGGAAGAATCGAACCCTAACCCTAAAACGAAGAAGATGCAGATCTTCTAGAACAGGAGCTTTTTCCACATTCAGATTCTTATATTTTCGAAAGATGGGTTTAAGGATTGAATCTTGAGTTCCCAGCTGGAATTTGGGGTTTTTCTTATTACAAAGTAAAAGGGTTTTCTGGGATCTGCAAGGATTAAAAAGTTATTGTGCTTGGATTCATCATTTTGAGGCGAGATTTGGGTTTTTTTCATCTGGGTTCAGATTAGAACTTCTACAGTTACAGAAATCGGATTCCAGAATGTGAGGAAGAAGAAGACAGTGCACGCCCAAATTAGTGATGTGAACAGGGATATCCCTGCTTTTGTTAGTACTGTGAGCGGGGATATCCCCGCCCACCAGAGTACTGTGGGTGCTGTCTCTCAAGGACTGGTTTCAGTTTGGACGGGGATATCCCCGCCCACCAGAGTACTGTGGGTGCTGTCTCTCAAAGACTGGTTTCAGTTGGGACGGGGATATCCCCGCCCAAATTAGTGCTGTGAACAGGGATATCCCTTCCTCTGTTAGTGCTGTGAGCGGGGATATCCCCGCCCACCAGAGTATTGTCTCTCTCAAGGTGGTTTCAGTTGGGACGGGGAGCTTGACCTTTTTCTTCTTGTGCTTGATCTTCTTGGGCTTGGTGTAGGTCTTCTTCTTCCTCTTCTTGGCCATGCAGCCGCGGAGGCAGAGGACGAGGTGGAGGGTGCTCTCTTTCTGGATGTTGTAGTGGGTGAGGGTCCGGCCATCCTCGAGCTGTTTTCCGGCGAAGATCAGGCGCTGCTGGTCCGGGGGAATGCCCACCTTGTTCTGAATCTTGGATTTCACATTGTCGATGGTGTCAGAGGATTCGACTTCTAGGGTTATGGTTTTGCCTGTTAGGGTTTTGACGAAGATCTGCATCTTCTTCATTTTAGGGTTAGGGTTCGGTTCTTCCATCCTTCTTCAATCTGATATGGGAGAGGATGAATTTTTGGGTTTTGGGTTTTGTTTAAGGGAAATGAGCAGGGATATCCCCGCTCAGCGCTAAAAGTTAAAAAAAATACCCAACAGGGCCTTTGGGACTATTGTGGTCTTTATGAGAAATTGATGGTGCTTTTTGGCTTTTAACAAGTCTTGAAGGATTTTTTAAGTAAAATCCTCTAAATTGGAACATGAGTAGATATTCAATGGTGAGAAAATAGTAATGGGCCTCTTGATTTGAGAGAACAAAATCCTGTTTTGATATTGTCATTATGATTGTTGAAATCTTGAATATTCTTGATAGGTATAAACTTAGAAGTATAGCTCCAGTGACCATAGTATTAGGTCAACCCAAGTTCAACCCGGATTGTATGTAGGTAAACTCAAGCTTTTTCTTGAAACAAATCAAAAGATCAACTTAATTTAAACACTCATTATTTTTTCTGTAAGTAAATTTGGTTTCCAAACGCGACTTAAGTATTGTGAAAATTTTTTTTTGATAACCTAGGGCATCTCTCGTCGAGCGAGGACACTCAATTCTGCACAGTTGAGAACTATTCCCTGGGAGCACATGTAAATCCTGCATCCACATGCACCGGATAAAAACTATGGGAGGTGGCCAATGAAGGTAGATGTGGATTTTTCATAGCCGACAATTGTGGATTTTTCATAGTCGAATATTTATGACAATCAATGAGATTAGTGATCCTGGCTGTTGATTTTATCAGGCCCGTGATAAATAGGTCATGCCCCATACCTCCAAGATTAGAAATTCTTAGCATTCGCTCTGTTTTTCAGGTGGAGAAAGCTAGTGTTGAAAGTGATCAGATCAACGGCCTGGATTACTAAAGAACATGGCAATTTTTTCACTAAAGACTGGAAGTTTCTTTCTAACCCTGAACCGATCCATTTGACAGAAATGGAAAGTTGAGCCCACCAATTAGCCCATTAAGACGAGACCCATCAGCCCATTCGCAACGTATGTAATCAATGGAAACACATATTTGGAGCCCATCAACCTGTTTCTATCAGGCTGGACAGTGATCAATAATTATAATGCCGGAATGGGCCTTTTGTCTAAATCAGGTTTTGGCCTGTTTACTAATCCACCGCTTTACGAAGCCCAGGTCTAGACAATTGGGTTAATATCATTGTGAAGCCCATCATAATTGGGCTGGGCCAAGCTGGATTCAGGCCCATTCCCATTCTTATAAGACCGGGCTTGTGTGACATCTAGAGGGCCTAGTTTGGATCAGAACAGGGCTACAAATTTGTGGATCATTTTAATTAGCACTGTACAATTATACCCCTACCACATATTTTTATTTTGTACAAATGGGCCCCTCAATCCAGAATACGGGGATCAAAGTTATGTCCACAAAAATTGATTTTGGTGGAAACTGCTAATTATCTGATCCAATGCTTTGGAATCCCTTCACATACCAATTGCCCACTTCATGACCCAAGACAAAAAGGGATCTGGTCTTGCTATTGATCTATATGAGCCCACCTGATTATTGGCTAGATCTTGCAAATGTATTCGAATAAAGGATAAATCATAAGGGGTAGCTTAGTTGGTCTAGGATCACGGTTTGCATCTGGTATCGAGTTTCTCTCTGGACCCGGAGGGATTAGTCCAACTCAAAGGGTTCAGAACCCTCCGATAAAAAAAAAAAAAATTGGGGACAAGGTGTGCTCACACATCTTTTAAGGTGTTATTAGTTATCTCATTTTACCTACTTTACATCATGATTGGAAAATTTCTCCTCATTTTATTGGTCCAATCAGCAGTGGACCCCACCTGGCGATCACTTTCCCGCCTAAAAAGTTCCTATGAAAAAGACATCACTGGTAATCTACTTCAGTCGTTTGAAATTCAAATTCAAATGGCGTTATAACGGAAATGACAGAGACTTTTAAAAAGGGCAAATATAAGTTAATTCATGAAGCTGACAAAGGGCATAAAGAAAGTAATTTATGGCAACATCCAATCTAATGTGGTGATTGTAATTGGGCCCACTTTAGATAGAAGATCAAAGGGTAATGTGTCTTTGGTCTTTCTAATTTACTATTCTTTTTTTAGGGTCTCAGATGGTGTGGCCCATCATTTCAACCCATTGGATCGCCAAAAACAAATGTGGGTCACTACTGCAATTCCTGATGGTCTAGATTTCATCATGTTTCAAGAATTTAGTTTCTTTTACATGCTAATATGTTAAAAGAAAAAAAAATTGAGAGTGTGACTAAGGCATTTGCTTGAGAAATTTCCGACAGCAAAGTAGTTGTTTTCCCAACATTTGGAATTTTAACTTGATTAGTGAGATTCTAAAGTCCGCTCTTACGATTTCTTACTATTTTTAACATATGAAACTCTTCAAGTCTCATCTTTCCAAGTGCTAGGGTATTTGGTAGGGATGTAAATGGGTTTCGTTTTTCCGATTATTCAGAGCTTCAAATCCTTTAAAAGTCGGATTTGGATCCTTATTTAGGGCTTGCTAAGTAAATAGGTGCAGGTCAATGCCCTTTTTTTGACCCATGACTTAAACAGGTAAGGTTCCACATTGGTTTGGACCCGTGGACCAGGGACCCGACACATTACCTCTACTTTCGAGAATCTCTCCTTAAAATTAGTTTTTCCTCCATATCATTCTCTATCCAGACCTGCCCAATATATAGTTCTGATTTCGAGTCCGGTTCCACCTTCTCCTTAATGGTTCCGGATTTGGAATCGTGAAACTGGTCTCGAGACGGGTTCTGGTTCGGGTCCGAGTCTGATTCCACCTTCTCCTCTAACGGTTCTAGGTCTGGGTCCACCATGGACCCAACCTAGAACAATCCCAAATACTTAAATATGTGAATAGGGTGGGATATAGAATCTGAGGAATTCTAAAATATTCCTCCAACATGGATTCTCTGCTATCCTGCAAACAAACATGCCCTGGGTGATTGACAATGCTAGTTTCGTTTCTCAATTTATCAATCAATGCCCTACTCTTTTGTGTCTCAATCAGTAATCGATTTTTGTAAGGTAAAGTTAGAAATAATAGCTCTATCAAAATTATTATAGTCTAAACCACTTGCTTAGCTTTCATTAATCAATTCATTTCAAACTGTTGCTGGATTTGATCCTGTCATTCTTTGTGTAGTCTTAAGTTTAAAATGTGTGGCGGTAGACAGAGTTGTTTTTTTTTTTTTTTTTTTTTGGCCCTAACCATCAAAATCCATACTCTTAAATCTATGTCTTTTGGTGACATGTGGACCATTTCCATGACAGTTAGGGGAGAGTTGCTGGCTTTTGGGTGAGTTATCATTATTCATTAGTCATTACTCTATGGACTGGGCCCATCATGGTTTGGGTGCTCTCTCAATCCATAGAGCAGCCCTATCTTGCTCTTTTCCAGTGAAAGAAGAATCCATGTCAGAAGAAAAGGACAAGGGAGCAGGAGTTTCGCCCCAATTCAATGAAATAGGGAAACATGTGCATGTGGAAAAAAAGGTGGAAGAAGGTTTTAGGAAGGGTAGGTGAAATGTATCCATAGTTTGTGGGTTAATTATGCAAACTATGATAAAATCCAATGATAACTAACTTTCTAATTTATGTCAAATTAAAACAATACCAATTTGAGGAGGTAGCTGAAGGGATTGGATTGAGCATAACTGCTAAGTCAACCCTTTTATTAATATGAAAGAAAGTGCTTGAAAGGAATTTATCTTGTATATTAATTACCTATATATAAAAGGAAAAATATTCACTTGGGCACTATGCATCCGAAAGTGTCACGTCTACTCAAAAGTGGGTCCTACCTCTGAAATGGTCCGGAGGAGTGGTGCGCATGTGAATCCCTTCATTTATAAAAGAACATGTCATATTAATTTTTCTCTCCTTTTTATTAAAATGATGCACCATATAAAAGCTTAAGATCATTCTAAGTTACTAGAAATAAATAAACTGTCATTTAGCAAATCTACCATTTTGTGTCTACTTGACTTGAAATTAATCAAAACAAATGTTTTGAGTGCTTTAGATTGTTTGTCAGATTTTATGTTAATGTTTAACTCAATAAGCTTCAAGTTCTTTGTCATTTTCTTTCAAAAAGCAATAATAAGACAACTTTTTAAAATAGGCATGAATGTCTAAAGTAGTCAAACACTTCTTTGCTTATTTTGTGACAAGTTAGCCTCTATAACTTTTATAATATGATTATCTTGCCGGACTATTTTTACTCTATAATATATTTGCACGTACTACTTTTGCTATAAGACAACTTTCCCCATATAAAATTTTCAATCCATCAACTTTTCTTCTTTCATGTAAATCTGAAATACCAAACAATTTATTTATAAAATGGTCTAATTGAAACACCTCTACTGAAAAAAAAAAAGACTATTTAAATTAACTTTATCAATTTTAAATGAGGTGTTTTTTCCTTAAATTACTACTTCAGGGAGCAAAGCCCACTAACATCCCAAAAACTTGGTATTCAACTATTCTAAGTAATTCTCAAATCAGTAAGACTAGCATTTTGTTAAACTAGCATTCTTGAATTAAATATGAAATCCATTTCCAATTAATTAGCGATTGATTCGAATTATAAGATATCCGCACTCAAGGCCATAGAAAAAATATTACCCACCCATTATTTCTAATAATATAAATGTTAAGATAAATGATGGTCTATTGTAAACCCCCGCCTTTATCCTCCACTTCTCACCTCTTTATTAAGTTTGCATGAGCATTTAAAAAAAAAAGGTATGCAAACTTGGCTCTTAATCAAACTCTCATTGTAAGAAAAACCATTTCTAATCTAATGACTTTAAAAGCAAATGAATGGCCTATGGTCACCAAACGCCTCCTTCCTTCCATTTTAGTCAATCTCTGTATACCAAATCAAAGTTAACGTAAATAAATAAAAGCAAATCAATGGCATGTGGTCACCAAACGAACGTGAGGGGCATTTAAAGAATCACATGGGTCTTGGGCAAACCATGTGAAAGATGAGTCAGAACAAAGTTAGGATAAGAAGACTCAAAGTCATCCATCCGAACAGCCATACAATGCAGCGCTGCTGGATTGTAATATGGTGCAGCGCCCCCATCTTCAATGTACGGTGGAGCTCATCTTTTTAAAAGTCTGTATGGACCGAAAAAAAGATCCTGAAAAAGGCCCTGAAGCTCTCCTCTACCCTAGGATCTCATTTGAAATGAGATCCTAGGGTAGAGGAGAGCTTCAGGGCCTTTTTCAGGCTTGTTTTTCGGTCCATGTAGACCGATTGTTTTAAAATCCGAGCAGGTCATCAGCTCTAAGACTATTTGTGATAATCAACTTATAAATTATTATTTAAATATTTAAGATGGGCATCATTAAATTAGACTCTATTTAAAACACATTGCTTACTTTTCTTTGTCGGGATAGAAATGGAGGGAGTTATGCATGCTGAAAGTTTCTTTGAAAACTTAGATACAATGAAAGTTATTCTGAAAAACTGGCCCCCACCATATATTGAAAATGACATGCACTATACTATAACGCAGCGATGCCCCAGTCATGTAGCGAGGAGCAGAGTGTGACGAGCGCATTTTGGGTGGAAGGATATAAAATTTTCTTCCATTTGTCGAGGAGAAGATGCCGGGTTTGTTTAATGACAGGACCGGAATTTTAATGGAATTTGGACAGGTGGGGAGTCCAGATTCTTTTGAGTCTCTGATGGGGTATATGGGATTTGTCCAAAGTCTTACTCCACTAGGCCCCACACTAAAATTGATCATATGATAATTAATATGATTAATTTTATGGTGCGGCCAAGTCTCCACATGAGTAAAAAATTGCGAAAGCCCCGTAAACATGGAGAGAGTTCATTTTGATCCGATCAAATTATTAATAGGTGGACTCTACCGTAAATTCTGATGAGTCAAGCCCAATCCGGATCGCGGTAGCGAGTCAGGTCCAAGTGACCCGGTCCGTCTGGGATCTGGGTCAGGCCGGAATAGCTCCGTTGAGATCCGGGTTTCGTTAAACGAAGCCTCGTCACCTCAGTCTCCAAGTCATCGCGACGAAGTCCTCCCCTCACCTGCATTTACCAAGTCTCACGGAGAGGATCTCACCTGCCTTCCACCTGGCTCGATCCTCAAGGACACGTCTGACGCTCCAAAGAGACGTTGAACTGATCGCATCCCTACCTGGTGGGGAAGAGTTATAAATAGAGCCCTCTCATCACTTGAGGGGAGAGGGTTTTTCTCTACTTTCTCATATTTGTAACCCTCGACATTAATCAAAGATTACCATCTTGAAGTGGACGTAGGTCACGCTTGACCGAACCACTATAAATCTCTCATCTCTCTTCATTTATTGCATTGCATTAATCATCTTGACCGGTGGTGTCCGAATCCCTGTTTTTGGCATCATCAAATTCCACTCAAGCAACAAGCCGAGTCTAGACGTGACTTGAATCATGTCACAAATATTACTGGGCGGGCATTGGCCTCTTGCTACTGCTATTGGGTAGGTTGGACCTAGGTTTCAGGGGCTATGTTGAGTCCTCATAATCCAGCGGATCGATAGATGCAACAGTTCAGGCCCAAACCTTAATTTGGAGTTTGAGCTTCTAATGGGCTAGACCTGATCTTGCCTAAGGTTAGTTTCATATCTTAATTCTATGTGGATTTTGAGAAATTTATAAAATAACATCTAAAATATTTAAATAAATCTAAAATCGTTGGATATGCTCATTTACTTGAGTTAAAAATGATGATTTTGACAACCATGGCATTGTGTTTTAACATGTGCAATATTTCTATATGCAACATTTTTGTATGTAGCATTTACATATGTAAATCTCATTTTTTTTTCAATCACGTGTAAAAAAGGCAAATAAACCATTTGCGAGTTGCGTCTCTAAAAGTAGTTAAAATTGAAGAATCATGGATGTGTGTGTATATATCAAATATCACCCATAAAAAAATAAAATAAAAATCATCAAATAATCTCTTATTTAATGAAAAGTAAATTAAGTAGAAATAGAAAATGAACACGCAGCTATCATCCTAATAATTTGAAATCTTAAATAGTCACACTTGGCTGTCCAGGGCTCGAGCCCTGGGTACGCCACTTTTTCCCATTGTGCGGGCTTTCTTCCTATTTGTGTGGGTCGTCTTTCTGTACGTGTGCGAGTTCTATCTTGGGTCCCAGCCCCCCTTGTTAGGGTTACCAAAAATATTCATCACCCTTTAACAATTCTTTCTTGGAACCCATTTGACCGCAAAATCATATTTAACCTGATTTTTAGTGCTCATTAGATTTTCCTTATCAAACCACGTCAGTTGTTGCCCTTTGTCCCAATCAATTTGCCGAGGTGATCAAGTCACCTAATCCAACCCGTCACTCAATCTCCAAACTCAGCAACTTCCTTGTAGTCCAGTCCGTCCAGCTCATATGGTGGGTCCCACAGGCTTAATCCCACGGCTCAGATTCGCAGATGACCAAAAGTAGTAAGCAGAGACAACCGGACTCGGTCGTCTAGCCAACCCACTGCAAGCTCATCACACTCCACCTGCTTTTAAAAGCAACCGAGTCAAGGGCAAATCAGTAATTTAAATAATATAAGATTTAAAATAAGAATTTAAAATTTTACCTTATTTAAAAAAGGACGCAAGTCTTAAAAAGAATTTCAAAATAGTCTTTAGTTTTTTTAGGAAATTTCCAATTAAGGACATCTATATATTTAAAAATATTTTCTAATGACTTTTTCCTTCAATATTTTTAACAACCCAAATTACACTTCATCAAAATAAATTCCTCTTTCACTTCCTTTATATTCTACTTTTTTTCTTTATCGGTGCGTCCTCATAGTGATTGCGGACAACCAGCATCCCCACGGTGACCAAATGTCCGGATCTCTAAAAACGCCTTAGAGCTGGTTCATTTATTAGAATTCTAGGAATTTTTGTATGGGGAATTCTTGAATTCATAGACAAGGTGGAATATCCTCATAAGGGCATGAGCATTTTGGAATTCCACTAAAATGTAAAGAAGGTGGAATTTTAAGAATTCCTAAATTCATAAAGTTCAAGTCAATTGAGACTTATCATGTGCTAGAATTTATAAATTCTTGTAAGAAAACATGAGATTTAAAAATGGAAGGGGACATCATGTCTCAAAAAAACCCAACCACTAGAATTCCAATAGTCCGGATCTCCTTAATTAAAAATGTACTTGAAAACTTAGGAATTAATTTGAAAAGTGTTAAAACTTGTATCTTTTCTTAAAAATAAGGAAAAATCTTAAGGGCGTTTTTAAAGATTTTTCCTTAATATGAACCAGGAACAGGAAGAAGACAGTGGTGTCCAGCTCAGCACACTCCATTCCCAACGGCCATTTCCTGCCGTTTGTTCCACTCACCCTTCCCGTTTCTGTCGCCTCCTCTTTCTCACTTTTCCTCGCTTTCCATTTCCCAAACACAAAAACAGGAAATCACCCCAATTCCCCAAACTACCCTTGCTGTCTTCCCACAAAAGGCGGCCTCTCAGCTACCTTTCTTCCACCTTTAGACAGGGGCATTTCCGTCACTCCATTAAACTACTAAATGAAGGTGTTGAGATTTCCACTTGTAATATAAATACATTAATCCACACACTAACTCACGCCAACCATTGCATGCTCCCATCACTGAAAGCATTTCAAGGGATTTCGTTTTCCTCGGAATTCTCTCGCTTTCCACAATCCGAGAATCCGTCTTGAGCTGCATTTGATTCTTTTTTCCTTGCTGTTTTTCTCGATCGATCTCGACAGAGATCGAAGAGAAAGAGAGGAGGAGATGTTTGGATGCGTGGGCGGAGGGGGATTTTCCTCGAAATGGTATGGATTCGAAACGAACACATCGTTTTCCTCTTTGTAATCTTTGGTTTTCCTTTTTCTCTTGTTTGTTTCCGCTTCGATTTTCTTTTGGTTTTGGTGATGATTTTGGTTTGAATTGATTTGGTTGTGTTTTTGTGCTCGATCTTGCAGTAAATCTCGGATTAAGCTGATCAGATCTCGGCTTGTTGTGATAAAGAAGAGGAAGAACGCCACGATTGTATACCTGAAGAATGCTATGGCAGAGCTGCTCAAGAACGGGCTTGACATCAATGCATATGGCAGAGTAATCTATCTATCTATTTATCGATCTGTTAGGGTTTGATTTTTGTTTTTCAGAGTTGTCTATACTTTTTCTTATTTGAATTGTTGGAGAATCTGCAATGATCTCTGCAAATGCTTGTTGTTTGATTGATTTCGACGCTACCTAACTCTGTTTAGATTTAGTGGTGGTTGAGTGTGTGTGTTTATAATCATAACTACGATTTGTTTTGAGTTTGAGTGAGATGAGAGATTTATGCATGGGCGCGGGGATTGAATTTCTGAAACTTTTGATGTCTGCTGGTTTTCGCGGTAGATCGGATGTGAGAATGACCAAGAAGTTTTGATGAAATCAAACATTTTACCGATGGAAATAGAGATAGGAGTGATGGATATAAGTTTGACCCGGTGCCTCCATACAGTGATGGATATAAACTCACCATTGAAAATTCAGATGTTGATCAGGAAGATAGATTAAGGGGAGTTTTTGATGGGAAACTCGAGGATATCACTCACTTAAGGATTTGGGGGTGGAATCAGTTGGTATCATTTCTTCTTAAGTGGGGAAGGGATGCAATTTTACTCTCCTGAAGCTTCTTCTTGTTTTTTCCCCCTTATGTCTTTTGTTGTTTATATAGAGAAAGTAGATGAAAGAGGTGGTTTGATCAGTTGTGCATGCTATAGCTTGCAAATACATTTAATGTTTTTAACTCTTTCCTAACATGTAAATTTTCTTATCAAGCTACCATGCAAGCTATTTTTGGTAAATCTAGGTTTCTTTGTTTGGTAAATCTAACTTTTCTGTTTCAATCATTAATTTGTCATGCTAATAATTAATGACACCTCAAGAACTGACTGAGCACTACTTTAAGACCATTGACAATTATAAAGATGGGTCTTTTGTTGTCTTACTCTTCATCTTGCTCCAAGGTGGGGTCATGGGCGATTCAGGGTGAGCCATTCGTTCATCCATCTAAAGTAGGCCATGGGCAGTTAACTCACTTGCCATGTGGTTCAATTGTTTGCCAATGGTGCCACAATGGTTTTTCCTGGCAGGGATTTTGTTTCGGTATAGAGTTTCTTGTGGAAAGGTCTTATTCAAATGGAAACCTATAATGTTGGGTGTAGTGCGGCTTCTAGATGATGCTACATATATGTTCCTCTGTTGATTTGATTTATATTTTCTTTTCATGATTTTTATGGGCAATGCCTACCCACATGTGTGCCTTTGTTTTCTAATTTGAGTCTGCATTTGATTTGATTTATTTTTGAAAGAAAGTAGCTGTTGATGGTAGGACACTTCAATGATGATGTGTTTTCTTTTTGGAAGGATGACTGTATTCATATCTTCAAAATTTACAGTATAAGGATGAGATCATTTTTGAAAGTTTGATCTGCGTTTCTTGTTTTGATGACTTTCATGGGTTTCATTTGTAAGTCCTCTAGGGCTTCTTTTATCAAGGGGGTTGGTAGAGCGAAGGGCTAAGGACGGAGACCTACAAGTGGCCATCAAATTTTCTAGAATTCGACATTTTTCCTAAGAAATTCTAGGAATATGTTGGGGTTTTTTTTGCAAAACATTTCCTAATGCAAACTTCATTCTATCTTTTACCAACTCAAACAATCTTTTACCGACCCGACTCAAAAAAATGCAAACTTCAATCTTTATTCATGCATGATTTACTGTGGCAGTCTATCCAAGTCTCTTGCCTTTCGTGGAGCTCAACTCTTAATTTCTTGCTCTGAACCCTTTTGAGCTCAATTCCTATGAATGTGTAGAATTTCAGTAGGATTTTGCGAAATGTGTCCTAATGCACGCTTTGATATTTTATGCATGATTGATTTTCTATGGCAATCTTTAGTCCCATCCTTTTCAGTGTCTTAATCCAATAACCACTTGTAGTAGAGTTTTTGAATGTAGACAAAGGTTTGGTCTTCAATAATAAAGATGGAATCTAAATAGAAAGTTGCTTCTCTTTTATCCATTCCAACGTAAGTACTTAAATACATATGTAAAATAAAGCAAAATAAAAAACTGCTCTTCTTTTTTTAGGGAAAGATCTGGGAATTGGCCTTCCTCCCTTTAATGTCATATGAGAAGTGGATGCTTTTGTATATTTTGCATGCTTATTGATAAATAGATGTTCTGATGAATGTAGGGTTGAGTATTTAAGATTTAAAATGGTTGCAATTGTTCTGCGGATCAGTTGCTTTATTAAAAATCATGTTCAAGAAGGAAAATCCCTTACTGTTCTAATTTCAATGGAGTTAATCCTCTCTCATTATGAATGACATCAAAATTTGGCAAACTGTGTGGGCAAAAGAAAGCCCTTTTGATGATTTTATTGTCTGTCTTGCTCCTGTTTGTTGCATTTTCATTTCATTCACTGACAAGAATAAATTACATACAAAAGGGGTAACAATTACAATGACCTGGGGACATGGTAACTATGAGCTGTAGACAAGATATCCCTTGTTTGCAAGGCCATCCACTTCGGCATTATCATAACAGGGAGCGTGTTAAAATGATGGATAACGTTGCTTCTTATTTCTTCTTCTTCTTCTTCTTCTTATTCTTATTATTATTATTACATTTTCCCGGATATCCTTTATCTGCTCCATGCAAAAAGCGATCCATGCTGGGACTTTTTAAATTATACTTCGAAGAATTTTCAGTTGTACTGAATATGTCCATGATTGGTCATTCAACAATCTGGTCATTTTTGCTTATTCAAATGGATCCTTATACAATCTTTGATGGGGCTGCTAGTCATGATGAATAGGCATATCACATTACACTGTAATTGCATTTTACTGTTCATTTTTCGTATGAATGTATCTTCATGTTTTCCAATTTCCTGCACAATCATATAAAATCTTAGCTTGAGTGGTGTATGCTTGCTAAAAGTTTTTACTTTCTCTTGCTTGTTAAACAGGCTGAAGGACTCATAAAGGAGTTAAACCATTTATCTTGCTATGAGTTAATAGAGCAATTTTGTGAGTGTATTTTGGAGAAGCTCTCGAGCATGCGAAAGCAGAGGTATGCATGTTGTACCTGTTCTTGGTATGTGTAGGCCCATCTGGATCCGCTATGTGTGATCTACATGATACTCAATGGCCCATTGACCCAGTCAATTTGTCTATCGAAAGTAACCTGAGAAGATCTCATGGCACATGGTATTTACTGGAAAGCTGGGTCTGTGGTCTTGAATAAAATCTAATGTTGGATCACTATAAGGAGAAATAACCCTCACTTGTGACTTGTGACTTGTGAGGATCTATATGGAAAGAAATTTGCGAACATAGTGACGGTCTGGTAAAAGCATTCAAAGCTGGTGTTCTCGCCTTAACGCCAATTTTTCTCTGGCGAGTTCCTTCCAGTTGTTTTAAAGTTCAGTACCTCTTTGATTTGATTTGATTTGATTTGATTTTTTTTTTTTTTTTTTTTTGCCATATAGTAATGAACATCTGGATTTTTCATGTATGTGTGATGCTGGTTTCATTATACTTTGTGATTTGCTCTTCGTGGTGCATGCGTGTGCATCTTCGTGCTATATCATGCATATGCCATACACTATATCGTCATTGTTGGGAACTGATGATATTATATTATTATCACCTTTTTTGTTTATGGTCATCTATTAACTTGTTGTAAAACTCCAATAAATATTTATTTATGTGCATTTGATTGTTAGAGTTCATATAAAAATGTTAATATAGTAAAATAACTTTAGGTACCACTTGGACTCATTTCAGTGAAATGGAATATTCATCCTATCTACAATCTTGAGAAATGATCCACGAACCCATCTGATTATAATAAATCGAGACTGCTATTTTGGGTCCCACAGTCCCACTTACATTGTAGACCATTGGACTAAGACTACCTCAATGAATTGTACTGCTTGAATATCACACCAATCAGAGTCAATACTTTAACCTTTACCATTGCTCGTGGAACTCATCATTTTCAAATGAATTCATTATCACTCCAATAGTTCCAAATTGTAATTCACAAGAGAGTCTACCATGATGATAAATGGCCCCACAGTAGGGTCTTAACATATTTCGATGAAGCTGACTCACTCTACCACTCAAGGTTGTAGACTGATGGTCCTCCAGGGCCCCTACTATGCATGCTAAATGCCCCAATATTGCTGTATTGATCCCAAAAAAAGAAAGAAAGAAAAATACCAAAGGGTTCAAGTCTATCTTAAGAAGAAGCTACGGAAGCATTTTACTTTCTTTTTTGTTTCTTATCAGTAGATTCTAATCCAGGATGCTGAGACACTTGTATGCTTAGCTTACCAGGATAATGTCATGTCAATACTGATTCCAAGTATCAGGTTTAATATTTCTCATGGTACGGAGTCTTTGTATGTATTCGAGGCCAAATTATCATTCATTTAGAATTGTGGATGTCATGTTTTTCAAACTCCCAAATCTGACATAACTTTTAATGTCACCTATTTTTATGGGATTTGGTTCAGGGATTGCCCACCAGAAAGCAGGGAGGCAGTGGCAAGTCTGATGTTTGCTGCAGCTAGATTTGCCGATTTGCCAGAATTATGTGATCTCAGATGCATCTTTACGCAACGTTATGGCAATTTCATGGAATCAGACATAAATCAAGAGGTGCCATTCTATACATCCAGTCTCAATGTGTTCCTGAAGTTCTTTGAGCCCATTTCTACATCTAACCAGCTTGACTTGCTTGATAGTTTGTTGGGAAAATTGAATCAAGGCCTCCGTCAATGGATCAGAAGCTTCAACTAATGCGGAACGTATCAAGAGACTTCTCTATTAATTGGGATTCCAAAGGTTTTAGAGAGAGGGTATCTAATACCGTCACATCTGCATCTGTAAGTATACCTGAAGATCTTTTGTTGAACTCTATATTTAAAAAACCCATGAGAAGGCAGAATCAATTTTTTGAGATGTCAATTGAGCTTTGCAGTGCTTTATTTTTTTAAAATATCAGCTTGCAGTTACCTACAAATAAATAGATAGCAACTGAGCAGTTTTATTAACTCTCTTCTCCTATGGACAAAATAGATATCCATTTACTTCTATACTATGATTTTACCTTGTTTGTTTGAATCCTTGATGTTGAAAATGATGCAACATGGAGGCATTGGGGTGGATAACGATTATAATAACATAGCCTTGTCAGTTTTCTGACGTATTGGACGTGGATCATGTCTGATTTTTCATGAGTTCTTGTAGTAATTTAAACTTTTTTCTAAAAATGGATAGAACATTTATTATGCTTTTTCTTATTTTGAAATAAAGAAATGGAAAATATTGAAATATTGTTGCTTGCTTGTTTACAGTAAGATTTGTGGTTTGTTACTTTGTTTTATTGTATTATGCCAAATCCAGAATCCTATTTCTATGTTATGAAATTTTCCAAATTAGACACCTTGTACTGGTTTCCTGCCCTCCCTATATCTTTATCATATTCTCAATGGACATATTTACCTTTTGACTTAAGATAAAAAAAATTGATGAAATTTATTTGAATGCACATTTGGATTCCCCACGAGTCAAATCATTTAAATATTTTGACAGAATGGGACTATTTATCCATTCTGATATTATCTATGATCGCTTGGAAATTGGAACTCAAATTAGATAGGAATTAGGATACTCTCTTTTTTTTTTTTGTTGCTATTGGAGGGTTCCCAACCCTTTGGGCTGGACTAATCCCTCCGGGCCCAGAGGGAAGCAGGGTAAACACCCCTGTGGCCGCAAGGTGGTAGCACTAGTGGACTCAACCTTCGATTCCTGAAGAAGGGGGAACCGGGGGTCGATACCAAGACCTCCAGCTCCGGAAGAGGGAGGAACCGTGGTCCTGACCACTCGGCCAACCCCTTGGGGTTAGAAATGTTATAAGCTTACAGATGCAATCAGAAAATGTTATAATATATGGTGAAAAAGGCAGAAAAACAGATTTATACTTGATGTGATTCTGCCATGCACCCAACTCACTGGCATTTGATAAAGAAAGAAAATGACAGTGGAATGGATAACCATCTATTTTGCCAAAGCAAGTGATTTCAGTTACATCTGAGCGTATCTTATATGCACAGTCTTTTTCACCTGGGGAAAAAAAATGCATGGTGCTGTTCCTGTATCATAAGATTCTTACACATCGACCTTTTCCTAAACCAATACCAAACATGGCTTTGGATTTCTATACACGACTGTGCAAATGATTGACCACCTATAAACAAAAAGAGAATGATACCATCCATCTATTTTTTCTAAGTAATCTAATCTTTAGGGCCTTTTTTTTGGTACCCTAGCCACTGGGACCCAAGAGAGCCTGCACACACATGGGAAGACATCCCACCCAAGTGGGAAAGGAGCCTGCACACACGAGAAGAAAGCCCACACAAGTGGGAAGGGATCACACTTTTTTGAAATAAAAAGAAACAGGCTTGTGGAAGAGTTAAAGGTAAGTGGTGTCATATCATAAGTTAACTTCTCTACTCGACTTTTCACCTAAACATGGTGAAATAATAAAGGTCACATCACTTGCTTACTTTTGCTCAACCTTTTTTCTTTCCTCTCGCTATAGTGCTTTTACTCCACCTTTACTCCTTTGTGCATCCCTCCCCGCAAGCCCAAAAGAAAAATTAAAAAAAAAAAAAAGTAAGAGGAAGAAAAGATATACATAGCCTTGTACGTGTATTGTAATATTCTTATGCCGTGATCTCTTCCATACCTATACTGTAAGATCTCTATACATGATAATGCAAATTATTGGCAAACTATAAAAAAAAAAAAAAAAAAAAAAAAAAGAAAGAAAGAAAGAAAGAAAAAGATGAATGTGAAAATTATCTTATATGTTTCTGAACTTTTTTGCAGGATCGTGTTGACAAATGCGAATCTGTTCTAAAGGGGAAGTATGGTGCAGTAGCGAAAACAGAGAAAGATGATGCGGTTATCAAAGTCGATATTTCGTCTAAAGAAAGACGACACACCCCACCAAGGCACGAGGTGAAAACAGATAGCAGCAAAGAAAGACGACACACCCCGCCAAGGCATGAGTTGAAAACGGATGGTGGCAAAGGAAGACAACACACCCCTCCAAGGCACGAGCTGAAGATGGACAGCAACCAAGTCATCCTTCCTATCGCAAATAGGGGAGATCATTGCCCACCTTTTGATTACAACAAATTAGGGCACAGAGGATCAGCTGAGAACTTGAAGCCACAGAGCACTAACAACGTGATCCCACCTTACATAAAAACAGAAGGCACCAAGTATGGAACTGGTATGGAGATCTGTCACGTTGGTTCTGACCATTGCAAGCCCACTGACCTGTCACCTGATAGTCGAGGCATTGCCTATAACGGAGAAAAGAAGAACCAAGTGGGATTAAATCAGGCTGTCAATGAGAAGTCATTGGTTGCTGTAGTAGCTGGGTCTAATGGCAGTGGAGATGAGAATGCCTGTAATCTGGATGACTCTGCTGTTGAGGCCCATCTTAAGTTGAAATCTGTTAGGAGGAAGAAGCAATTGAGATTGCTGGCTCACGAGAACTATCCTACTACGGAAGACAATGTACCTGTGAGTAGAAACTCAAATGGCAGGAGAAGCCAAGGAACCAGACGGGGCATTCGTCGCACCTATGATGATGTTCATGATGAAGAAGACATGATCATGGATGAACTATTGATACATTACAGTAACAAATCAACGAACAAAGGTAGCAGGCCACCTAGAGCACTGAGAGCTCCTGCTCATGCTTCTGATGCTAGCAAATCCCCACTACATCAAAACAACATAGGAGCTCGACTGAATTCTGAATCCAGCTTCCCACCCAAGGGAACAAAAGCTCCTGCTCGTTCTTCTGATGCTAGCAAATCGCCACTGCATCGAAACAAACAAGAAGATCGTATGAATTCTGAATCCAGCCTTCCTCCTGCCAGAGTAGCCTCGCTTCCATCACAGCGAACGACTCCTACAGAGGCAACCAAGGTACCAGTTCGTGCTGCTTCTCTCGAGCCTAACTTGTTGAGTCCGCATGTTCATCCAAAACTGCCAGATTATGATGATCTGGCAGCCCGTTTTGCGGTTTTGAGAGGGGAACTGAGGAAGTAAGAATTGTTGGAAATTCCCAGGTTTCTTTTTTTTTTTTTAATATTGATCTGTTGTGCGGTGATTTCTTTGAGGGGTGGTGAGCCTTGTATTCCTTTGCATTTTCCAGGGCTCCTCACTGATATTCTTTCAGCTTTCATTCCTTGCAAACATCTAGTAGTTTGATGGCCGTACTTGTATAAATTTGTAACTCTGCTTTGCTTTGCTTGATCTCATCAGCTTACACTGTACATAACCCCCCAGCAAATGAATTTGAGTGTTTGTTTTGTTCGAGGCCAGTGGAATATGTGCTTTTCTATGAAGTTCATTGATCAATCACAAAATTGTAAATGAATTAGGACCCAGGCTGCAGAAAGCTTGCTATGCCTTTTCTGCCCTAAACCAGCTTTCTTCCAATTCAAGGGCACAGACCCTTTACAAAAAGACAGGACTCCTTTTCATTGTTACATGTGACCTTAAAATAACATTGGTACCACAGCTCTGTCTACCCAAGCTTACCAATAGACCTTATCTAACCGGGTCTTGAGCTTCTATTTGTGGCTATTACTGTGAGACTGTCACGGACCAGGTCTTGGCCTGGGGGCCCTGGACTGATGCTAGGCTTCATTTTTAGGTCAAATACTTAAAACATGCCTGCTGTTACTGGGCTGATACGTGGCCCATTACTACTATTCCTGACAAAATCATAAACAAACCAGAGTACATTGGATTTCTATGAATGTTTCCCGCCAAAAGAAGGGTGCCTCATTCCTTAATAAATGGGTGGATGCTTTAACCCCAGTTTCAAGCACTTCCACCCTCTGAGAAGAGTAGCTCAAGCAAGTAGCAGAAAGAGAGTAGACAGAAGCAGAAATGAGAAGCATGCCCAAGTTGGTGATGGGTGTGACCCTGATAATGGGGGCAAGCCTCTTACTGGTATTAGCACTTGTCCTTGTCCTCCTTGCCGAGCTCTACTGCTCTCTACTAAGCAAACGTCGCCGCCCACAAATCGGCAACACTGCTGCTTCCCACCAAGGAAGCGAAGAAGACCCACCAATTGCAGCAGCTCTGCCAACAGCAAGTCTCAGCCCGGGCGGTAGCGCTTACGACCAAGGTGTTCTTCGCGCTCCCCCCAAGGGCCTCCTCTTCCCTACCCTCAAAGAACACCTGCAGCAAAGCCACCATGCATGTGGCACTAGTCTGCATTTCATGGGCCTTATCTCCACGTCTTCCTCATCAACACCATCACTAACCCTCTCTCGCTGCCCCCCTGCTCCTCCTCAGCTCCCTACTACTGTTACTGCATTTGAAGAAAACTCCATTGTAGAAGAAGATGGGTTTGGAAATACTGACTCTGCTGCTGTTGGTGGCGGCGGCGGGGACAATTTCATCTACATTTCCAACCCCATTTACGACAGTGAAGAAGCCCACATTGTTGATACTCCGTTCCAGACGCCCGACACATCCCCTTCCCAACTGCTCTCTCTGTCGCCTTCTCCTCCCACTAATTATACTCCTCCCTTGTCCCCAATGAAAAAGCTTCCACCAAGTGCTTCTTCAGTCACTCTAATGGATGGAAGGTCGCTCATCGCCTCCGTTAGCGGCACTGACAGCAATGCTGACTCATCCTCCTCTTCAGGTTCTCCATGCACATCCCCTTCTTGGTAAATGGTGATAGATATCTGATCAGAGTGTGCAGCATGGTCGGAATGTGCTATGTCCTGCAACCACCAGGACAGTGGGTTTGAATTTTAATACCATTAGAAAATATGGTGACTGATATCTGTTACTATTAGTTGTATT
Source organism: Litsea cubeba (assembly GCA_012931725.1). NCBI lineage: Eukaryota > Viridiplantae > Streptophyta > Magnoliopsida > Laurales > Lauraceae > Litsea > Litsea cubeba. Next base: position 4,433,878 of record CM022945.1, on the reverse strand, counting down.
GTGTGCTTCAAAACAAACAGACAGTCTCCTCTGTATGATGAACACTAACGAGAAGATCTTTCTCTATTGTGTGGATACTGGGCTTGTGTTTGGAGCAGCTATGCAGTGGAAGAAGAGGAGATGAGTCCTGGGTTTTGGAGTTTTGTTGTGTGTTGAAACATGTGAATATTGAAATGGTTGGTAAGATGGAAAGAAGAGACAGTGGACTGACTCAAAGAGACCATGACACGGCGACCCAAATCTCTTAATCCAAGCTTTAACGTTCTCTTCTCTCTCTGTCATCTTATCTCGAACTTCAATGCTAAACCCTTTCTTTCACTTTCTCACTTTGTCTTTTTTACTATGGTTTTCTAGTGGCGTGAAGAAACGTCTGGATGTACGTGCATTAGCATGTGTATGGACTATATATGGATGCTTTTAAGTTTCAACATCTGACTTTTTTTTAGAGGCACGACTGATTCTTCCGTCCCTGGCAGAAGAGGGTGTACTATCTGACCATCCATGTTGTGGGGCATCCAAAATTCATGATCACTTATTGGAAAATATCCAATGTGAGCCGTCCATGGATGCATGTTTACATTACTAGGTTCATTACTGAGAAGAAATGCCAGTTCCTGCAGTTGAAGTCAGGGGCAGAGCTTGCATTTAAGGAACCCAAGCCTGGAAAAGAGATTTCAATGGAATTTAAAAATTCATATTTGGTATAAATTTTTTTTTTCTCACTGAATCGGTATTAATGTTGTTTGGTATGCTGTGCATTCTATATTAAAAATTAGATGAGTTATCACAAAAATAATCATCATACGTACAACCAACTAATAAAAATAAAAATAAAATCATAATGCAACGGTTGATAAAAATAGGGTTTTGGATTGAGTTGGAAAAGAGTGAGAAAATGAGATTATATAGGAGAGAAGTTTTTCGAGAATGCAATTCCCATACCACTTTAGGAAATCCATTTCTAACCTTTGTAAGGAAAATGCTGACAACACAAAAAAGCATTCTATGGAGTGTATAGCACCAAACGCATGAAAACACGGAAAAACAATCCACCTTTATGTAGAAAAGTGTTACACATGATGACACTATCATCATGCGGACACGTCATCATGTTGCAAATTACAACTTCAAAGAGTCAACGAGTTTTCATATCCTTTGATGGGGTGATGTGAATTAAATCGGTCAATTAAAATTACAGTAAGTGCACAGTTGTCTTATTGAGATAGTGACAATTACAGGTCGATTCCACTGGGAGAACTACTAAGTTAAAATTTAAAATCTGATTTTTTAAAAAAATTAAAGATTAATAAATAATTAAAATCCAATAAAAACTAGAAGAATTTAGAAACACAAACTAATGAAATGTATAAATAGATCAGAGCATCTAGAATCCACTAAGCAAGATAATTAATCCATCTATGCAATTTATTCTATTTTTTGTCTAAAAATAACTCAGATAAGAAATAAATCAATGTTTCGGATCCGGAGGATTTGTCTTTCGCAAAAACTAATTTGTAATAAAAAGAATAAGATTACAACCCAAGACCTCCTTTACCTCATAATAGAATGAAAAATCATAAGCATGGCTCATCAAATTAAGCATAAACTATCAAAGGATCTCAACCCTAAACATAATCTATCAAAATAAGCATAAAATCATCAAACTATTTTCATTAGAAATCAAAACAGAGGCTGCCTAAGGTATGAAGATAGATCTATTATTCTAATAAAGCATTAATTTAAAAGAGGTAAGAGAGTAATAGAAAAATAACATAGGTTAAATCAATGATCTACTTAGCTTCATCTGTGTACTCCAATCCATAAATTTAGCTAGCATTTTATTGACAACATTAGCATCTCCTTGTACAATGGTCTCTCAGAAATCTCTATGCTAAAAACCCTAATTTCTGGAATAGGGCTCCAAAATACTCAAAAATAGTTTTTAAATTATATTAATTAGGGAAAGAAGAGAAAAAGGAGAGAGAGTAATAGTGGACGTCTGGAGGGAGTATGTCACTTATACTTCCTTTGGGTTCCTTTTATAGCTTCGATTATCTTACAAAAACATTGAATCTGGACACCTTCTCTAGAGATTTGATATATTTCATTGATAAGGTATATCTTTTATCATTTTTGAATCTGAATGAAGTGGAAGCTTCAGGAAACCTCTGGATGGCTTGGCTAATCTTCGGGATCTCACAAGGGATGTGTAGCAATGAATTATCAATGGTGTGGATTTAATTACAATCCCGCCTAAAAATGAATATGAAAATCTCCGGCCCCATAACTTTGTTAGTTTAGCTCCGATTTGCATAGTCTTGGATTCCACCTATATCTACTCTAAATAAGTTTTCCAACAGTATGTAAAAATTCATCGATCCGACGGTCGGATTGAAAGATATGGTCATTTGAAGATGAATTATCTCGAGAAAAACGAGATTAACTTTTGAAATTTGATTTGCAATAGACTTTATCTTTGCACAACTTTCATTTTTTGGAAGGAGAACAGTTGTGACTGATTCAAACTCTTCTTCTTTTATTCCAATCATAATTGTACTCTTTGAATTATCCATTAATAATTTCAAATCTACAACTAATGCGGATCCTGCCATGTGGGATATTTCGTCTGCTTGAACAGTAGGTCCTATGAGAAGTCTTTTACTGTAGTTAGGACTCTTCAACTAACATGATGAGTGGACCCCTTATTGATTTTCGTGTGTGTAGGGTCTACTTGATGAATTCTTTAATTTACTTCTTTTCAAGGTTCAATTCAGTAATGCATGGCCTAAGATGACTGCATGCTTGAAAGTGGGTCCCGTGACAGAGGAATGCAATTCTCATTTTTGTGCACATTTTAATTCAACACATCAAATACTGAAGAGCCCATATTGAAACGGTACCCATCTAGACAGAGTTTTACTCCAATTGGAACTCTTCGGAGAAAAATTGCAAAACATTCTAAAATAATTCAGAAAATGTATAATTTTTTTTTCAGGTTCTTAGGTGAAAATGCATGAAATGATGGAGTTATATGAATAATGATGTATTCACCTAATTAAACCCTTAATTCATCCTAAAATAATGCATAAATATACAAATTCATGAACTCAACATGGGGCATAGTGCTGAAGAGTTATATCAGTCCGTTGCTTTAAATCCGTGGCTATTATTATTATTATTTTTTTTGCGTGAAAAGAGTGGTTATATTAAGATAAAACCGCTACAGCTACATTGTGTGAGAGCTTATAGATGGTAGAGGCCTCAGTTACATTGTGTTGTAGAAGTTAAATTAAAAAAGAAAAAGAAGGAAATAGGAAACAAAAAAAGCAACCCAAGGTGGCTGGAGAGCTGCCTGGCTCAACATGGTTTTATACTTTTGATTTAAATACATTTATGTTTTTAAAGGTAATGATGGATTATATATCGAAATAAGTTTAATAGATAATAAATTAAGTTGTTTAGCGACACTAGTACATTATTAACATGAGAACAAAACGAACATTTCTTTAATGAAAAAATGATAGGGTCATTGCTAAGATTTGAAAAACAGGGGTTAATTGAATTGAGGAGAGGTAAAGCCTCCGGACAAGAAAATACCAATGGTGATGTCAAAAGTACACAAATTCAAAATTACTTCTTTTTAAAAAAAAAAAAAGATAAAAAATCAATCTTCTTTCTCCACTAAATGACAAAAAAAAAAAAAAAATCTCTTTTACACAAATAGTCAAAAGGATTTCCTATCAAGCCACTAAAAACAAAAGACCATTGTAACCCTATTATGTTTTATTATCTCTTGATTTGATGCTTCATCTCACTTTACTTCAATTCACTATCCATCCAAACATGCCGGTCGTGTTTATGCAATGAGAATATCTCGTGATGGAGATGAATATTATTATGATTTTGTAAGGCCACTGTATCATTGTTTGGTTCAATACAATTTTCTTGAGTAGAGGAAAAATTGACTGACTTCCCTGCTAGAAAGGACTTCAATTTTCCGTGGAGGGTAGGAATGCGAGATTCCACCCTTTGGTAAAAATTTGGTGAGTGGGAAATACTTTTGTTGCACGAGTAAGCTCAAACTTAAACATTTCACAGTATATACCTTTTCCATTGAATACATCTCCTATCTTTAAGTGCAGCTCATCTAGCCATGAATTCCTGCATATGACAAATACACTCATGAGCCAAAATGAATTTGAGTTTTTTTTTTTAGGTTATTATAGCTTTAAACTGGTTTTAGGAAGGAAAATTTTATTTGCACCCACCTTTATTGCTGAGCACACCTACATATGTATAATTTTTTTCATAGAGATGGGTGTGCTCAGCACAAATAGTGGGTGTAAATAGAATTTCCCCTTTAAGAAAAGTGTGAGTGGAAAAAGTGCTCTCATGATGAGCAACTATCAACTCACATTTGATTAGGAACGAGAAGAATCAAGAGACAAAATGACAACTATAGACTCTCTGATTTTATGTGGGCGATCATATTCACCCATAAATGCTCTTTTTTTTTTTTTGTTTTAATGTGTGATCTAGTTTTTATGAAATGAAGCTACTTTTTATATATATAATAAAAAAGTTTAGATGTTTTGATATCTTTTCTATTAACAAATATATAAGTTAGGATAACCAAACAATCATTTCTTTTTAAAAGCCGCTTCGAAAGAAGTCGTCTTTTTTTTTATATCCAATCGGGTGTTTGCTCGGCGGTTAGGACACTGAGTTTGCTCCCCAGAGGTTATGGCATCGATTCCTCGAGTGTTAACCATCCCCCGTGAGTGAGGGCGTGTGGCTCAGGAATTAATCCTGCCAAAAGATGGAGATACCTTGAGGTATAAAAATAAAAATAACAAAGTCGCTTTTTCTTAACTTACTTATATGGTGATATAAAAGCTTGTTTTGTTTGGCTTAATGAACATTAACCAAACACACACTCAATTGATGAACCCGCTGTGTCAAAAACCGCACGCGTCGAACGCTGCCTGTGCTTGGCTACGCAGAGTCTGGACTTTCAGAGTTGATACCAACTCAAGAGTCAAGACCACTTGAGCCATTGAGGAGGCAGGACGAAATGGCTGGAGAGGCAGGCGAAGATAACGAGACGGTGGACCTCACCACTCCTGCAAAGCCTGGGATCGATCCAACCGTCGATCACGTGATGAGTGAGGTCCACCTGGGCTGTCCTCCTCATTTTTCTCACTCTTACATTTCCCATTTCACCTTCTTCTCAGGTATCCTTCGATTCCCTTCCCTTCTTCCCTTTTCCTCATCTATTGGAGTTGGATGCAGAGAAAAAAAAAACAATAGAAACCCATGTTCCCAATTTTCTGGATTGTGATTCCAAAACCCAAATCGAGATTGTTCCTATTATTAGTCTTAAAAACCTAATCAATCAATCAGAAATGACCCCACTCTGATTCATCCTGTGTGGAAGCTTGGGATGCATTACATTATTTCTTATATCATCATTGGATACTTGCATATGTTATTTTCTCTGTCTAATGAATCACTATCAAGTGGAAGCTTGAAGAAAGAATAATAAAGACTCCATAATTGGCTAAATGATTTAGAACCATGTACCATGAAGGGAAGATATGAAGGTGTTGTCAGTGGAGAAGAGACTCCGACACGCCGAGTGCTTAGTTTGGATGAAGATGGTGATCTTGTTCTAACTCGGCAAAAGAGTAAGTTCTCTCGATAATTTTGTAGTTGTTGAATTTTTGGTGATTCTTTGTATTGTGGAGATTAGTGTGTTTCATGTTAGGAGTTATTTGTAACTTCAAAAGTGATTTTTGCTGGCAGAAGGTTGAAAAATCACTAATTGCAGAATAGGCAACAGAAGACTCTAGCCAGTAGGGATGTAACCTTCCTCAAATATGGGAAGTGATTAAACCCAAAATGGTCTGCTTACACTATTAACTTCCGGAAAAAGAAAGAAATAAAACTCCTTCAGTTCTCTTGGTTATGAATTTTTCTAAATAAATTGCTAAACAAAACCTCATCTAGCTCCTAATCGCAATCATTATCATCATCATAGCCTGGAAAAAAGCTTGAAAAGACCCTGTATCACAAAAGGGTCCCGGACTTAATTCTAACCCTGGGGTAGCTCAGTTGGCCTAGTACCATGGTTTGCTCCCGGAGGTGAGGGTTTGAAACTACGCAAATACACTGGGCGGAGGTGAGGGTTTGAAACTACGCAAATACACTGGGCCACAAGAGATTTACCCGGCTGCCTCTGGGCCCGTAGGGATTAGTCCGGCCCAAAGTGCTGGGACACCCTCTGTTATATAAAAAAAAAAGAAGGAAGAATAGTTATTTTAATAGACAGGACTAATGCACATGTGGGACCCCTTGGAAGGGATATGGCCCTCACTTTGATCGTCCACACATTTGAATCTGCATCACCATCTTTCCTGAATATCTGAGATTTATTCATTTAAGTTTGCTGGCAGAACCTTCAACAAATTATGGAGTGACGATCCAACATAAGATAACATCATTGATTCCCAGTGTTGGATTGCAGGTAATACATGGTCCTTCAATTTGGTTGATGTGTGGTTCATGTTCTATCTTCTAGCACTCATCTCCTTGTTCCTTTCAGGTTTGGAGAGGAGCACTGGTATTAGCTGATTTCATCTTGCATAAGATCTTCACATCATCTGACTTCAATGACATTGTTTCTCTAGAACTTGGTGCTGGGACAGGTACCATTCAACAGTCCCCCTCTATTTAGTTGCAGTGCAATATTGAGCGCTGTATTGCATGGTTCTATAAGATTACTCAGTGGATTTACTTGTAATTGGATTTTATTCGTTGCCTTTACCAGGATTAGTTGGCATATTACTGGCCCGTGCTGCTAAGACTGTTTTTTTAACAGGTATGTCACACTTCAGATTAGTAGCTAAATTTTTTAATTTTCTTTCCCTATATTTTATACTTGTATTATTTTCTTCATAAGGTCTCACTTATTTTAGCCAAATCTTCTTCTGCTTCTTTTTCTTCTTCTTCTTTTTTGAGGAACAAGTATGCGATGCTCAACCTAAGAACACGTACAGTTTGCTTAGCACAAGTTGGGCCTATGGTTTAGTGATCCAAATATTTGATATGGTGTCCTCCAATGTGGACATGCATGTACCAATAGTCTCCTAGATGGAAAATCTAAACCCTTAACTGGTGGCAGAAAATTGACACTTTTACAAGGAAACTGCACTAATGGTCCATAATCAAGTATTCAACACGGAAAGACGAAAGATTGAATGCTTAGGATATTCAATATATGAGATTTTCTGTTCATGAACCATGTAAATTTCTGTTCATGAACCATGTAATGTGTGGCTCATCATGTCAATGGTTTGAATCCCTTGACTACGGGCTCACTTGTACAAAATTATAACCAGCGGTGATTATACATATTCTCAGATCATGCATTGTGTATTTCCTTGATCATAAGATATTCAATTAAGCGAAATTCTCACCTGTGGGAGTCCTGCACAAGGATGGTGCGTCGGTGTGGGATTTTCAGTTCTGGTCCTCCACAAAAGTGGTAACCCCTGAATTGAATGCACCTACCGACGATCCTTCACGGCAGCTGTATAGGACTCATATATGAGAAAATACCCCTTCAATGATTATATTCTTATGTTTGAAGCTGTCTTCCTGCACCTTGTGACAGTTTGTTAGATCTGCTTATTGGATACATTAATCTATGAAGTCAAGAACCATACATGAGTTTAGGATATTTTGCTCAGATGGAGCTTTGTGTTTCTATTCTGTTCAGCCAAAGTAGCTTTACTCCGTTGGCACATTCTGGGGGTTGATTCTAGTTACAAGAGTGGAGTAAGTTGCATATTGATGAAACTTTGCATCCTGCTAGATTTTACCTTCTTCTCTATTGATCTTACTCTCTCTCATTGAACAATAGACCCTCTGGCTCTTTCTACCAGGCCTGCAGCAACTGGGAAACTTATTCTTGTCTGATTTTACCTTCTTAAAATCAGTGAGTGCCTTGTAATTGAATGCTTCTTCTACTTTCCTAGGGCAATAGAGGGTATTTCCTATGTGTAATTTCCCATAAAATATCAGAATCTCAGCTTTAATGCTGGGTTCTCACTTTTTTTACCAGAAATTGGTCAGGAAGTATATTAACCAAGACCGTCTATTGTTGGATTAGCATTATTAAGAGTATTCTACTTTCAGCAATTCCAAAACACAGTCAATGTGTTCCTTCCGCACTTTGTTCTCCTGTCCATTTAATTCTCTTACTGTTTGTGGAGGGATTGGATCGATCAAAGGTGGGCCTCCTATATGAAAACCCAAAATGGGGTGCCAAAAGGTGCGTCATTTGTTTGCCTTATATAATAAAATTACATATTTTTTTTATTATAGATAATATTGTATAAAGCACGATATGTATGATATAAGCAGACTCAGTAGTTATAATATCATGTTCTATTAGCTACAAAAAAATATTAAAATTGCTCATTTTTTAATTAAAGCAACAGAATATGTATGACATTTAGTCTTTTATCGACATATTGGAAAAAATAAATCAGTGCAGCTCATCTCGGCTCATTTGTAATTGAGCTCAAGGTTGGTAACATAAGTCAAGTAGAGCTTGAGCAGGGCTCCTCATGCTTGACTCAAGCTTGAGCCTAGGATACTTGATTCAATCTGGAGCTTGGCTAAGCCCAGCACTTTCATGTTCCCAACTGCTTTTGAATAAACATCTGAACTGACTCTCATGTCATTTGGTGCAGATTATGATAATGAAGTGCTTGGCAATTGTGTGACAAATGTTGATGTAAACTCTGGGTTGTTTAAGCATAATGGTACTTCAATTTATGTTCGTAACATTTGTCACACAATTGCCAAGCACTTTCATGTTCCCAACTGCTTTTGAATAAACATCTGAACTGACTCTCATGTCATTTGGTGCAGATTATGATAATGAAGTGCTTGGCAATTGTGTGACAAATGTTGATGTAAACTCTGGGTTGTTTAAGCATAATGGTACTTCAGTTTATGTTCGTAAACTTGATTGGAAAAAGTCATGGCCTCCTCTACCTGCAGCAGAGGAGTGTGGATTCCCATCTCCGCAGAGGTAAGTATTTGGTCAGTCCCTTTCTCATTTTGTTTATTTTATTATTATTATTTTTTGCTTTGCAAGGGACTCAGCCTTATGCACCAAAGCACTCTACACATGTCCCTAACCAGGTTAGCAGCTGCCGGGGATTCTCTTCTTTTAGACAACTTGTAGCGTAATTGGTACTGCTGATCTTGTGTAATGACACTCCATTTTCTAGACGATTTCCATTTCCACTACATTCTCACATCTATGATTCATCGTTTAGGGCATTCTAGGGTCTCAAAGCCTACTTTTAATTTCTCAGCTTTTTAGTTAAACAGGCCGACCAGTGTTTTAAGTAATATACTGTAAAGGTGTCCTGAATCCAAGGTGGAGGTGCCATTGAGATCAATGACCTGTATCACTTAAACATAGGCCCACCTACCGAATTTTGGGCACTTCAACTAAAATGTTGTGCTTGCATAGGCTCAGTACTCAGTACTCACCAGTCACTACTCTGTGTATCTTCAACGTGCACTACTCTGTGTATCTTCATCATGCAAATTGGATACCCAGGTACATGTATTCATGGACATCATCTGAAGTCAAAGAAGCTGAGGGGGCATCATTGCTTCTAGCCGCTGATGTAATTTACAGTGATGATTTGACAGATGCATTTTTCAATATTGTTGAGAGATTAATGTCTCGAGGTGTTAAAAAGGTATTAACATTAGCTAGAAAATATATTTTTTGTGTGTTAGAGAGACTTGCCACTGCAGTGAGATCCAAACAACTGTCAGTTCTGGACCTTCTTGTTTTTGTTTCAGGTGTTGTATATGGCCTTGGAGAAGAGATATAATTTCAGTCTTGATGATCTTGATGTTGTTGCTAATGGATATTCTCACTTCCGAAGCTATTTGCAGAATGAGGAAGGTAAACATTCTAGACTATAGAAAAGTTGCCAGGAGAAAATATACGATTCTCAACCAGAGAACAAGTAGCATTTGCTTGTTTCCAGTTTGTACAACTGGGATCACAGACAGTGCACGGATCCAAACTATTGATATGATGTACCTCACTGTGGATGGCTGATGCACCCAGAATCTGCGAGACCAACCAATATCTTGTTTTTTCCTTGGTAAAATTTACCCTTCAATTGGTTGCCAGCAATTAGATGGTTAAGAGAGAAAGTACAGTAAATGTCCATATTCAACAGAGAAAAGCCAAATACTGGATAGCCATGATAATCTCCCAATCTGAAGATTCTGCTGATGGGACTATCCATGGTGATTCCATTTTAGATTCTGCTCCACTTGTACAAACTGTAGGCCCACACAAGATGTACATATTCTCTGGATGGAACCCCAACTCCGTAAAAAAATTGCCCCTTTTTCTGGTGGATATTCTACTTATAACATGGCTGTTATATAGAATGCAGGAGGCCTGAACAAAGATCAGCAAGTTTTATGGGCAAGCGTGTTGATCTTGGGCAGATCCCACAATTCATTAGAGAATATAATCGAGGAAATGATTTAGAGATTTGGCAGATTGAATATGCCTCTGGAGGAAGCAATTGATTCAGAGACCTTCTCTTGGTAATGAAGCAGGAACCTCATGTAGTATATTAAATCTTATCAATATATTAATGAGCAGTGAATGGAAAATGGTAGAACTCAGTTGGCAGAAGTGGGTTCATGTACAGATGGAATATTTCTTGGATTTATCTATTCAAATTGAATTTGTTGGGATGCTTAATTTGATGCTGTTGGTCTTAATTAGGTGCAACTAAAACCACTAACGGATGCAAGTAGGCAAGCCCAGCTTGCTTTGGGCTCTATTTCTGCTGAGTTTTTAGGCCTGTGGACTTGAAATGGAACTGTTTTGTGGTCTTATAAGTAAATTGGTTGTGCCTGAGCCAATGTCTGCCTAAAGGCTCAGTTGGGTTGCCCAGCATGATCTGACTCTCTAATACAAGAGAACCCTACTATTAGTAAAGTGATGGGCATTGGGCTTGACTCTCAAGTCTTTGGGCGGATCCAGGCTTACTATTTGTATTGTTTGACTCACTTCTACTTGTGAAGTAGTTACTTTTCTTTTGAGCCCAGGCCTGTTTGGAAAACTCACTTTACTGGTGAAGTGAGGTGAAGGGTAATTTCAAGAGACAATAAATGAAAATGGGTCAAATAAAAAAGTACCATATTTCAAAAAAACATTAAAAAGTTACTTTCTCATACCACTAAATGACAAAAAAAATCATCTTTCTTTTAAAGAAAAAGTCTAGAAGTTAAATTTCCATTTCACTAAATGACAAAAAAAAAATCACCACTTTTGGATTTGATCCCTCTTTTTTTCTTTTCTTAATTTGACTCTTCACGTCACTTTACTTTACTAACGAAGTTACCAAAAAAAAGATCTCCATAAACCAAGTGAGGCAACTCAGTTTAGGCCTAAATGATGGTTCATGAATTTGGACTATTTACATGTACGGCACTTTTTTTTGTTCATTGCACTGACCAAATTAAAGGTGAGTCGATTACAGGGTAACAGAGCCCCAAGGATCTGAGGAGGGCCATTATTACAAGCCAAAAAAGATGAAAACAAGAGGAAATGCTACAAAAAGTGAAAAAAACAATTTTGGTTAGGCCAAAAATTGCTTATTAACCATAAATCTACTAAAGGGGTTGTTTGGATATGGAGAAATTAGGTGCTGAAAACAAGGGGGAGAAAGCTGTCCATTTAACAAGCATCTGCAATGTGCATTTCAAACTATGATTGTTCTTGGGGGCACATACATGCCCTGTTTTTGAGGTAGACGCCCAGTAGTCCCACTGAGTGGGCCATGGCCCAGAACTGCAATGATCAGACGGTCATGATATATTGCTGACCTCTTCCAATGCATTGTGGATGCTTCTCTGCCTTTTGTTTACCATACGGTTAATTAATCTGGGTCTGTGACTTTTAACTGAATTGATTACTTTCCAACCATGCTTGATCTAGGTCTGACTTTACGACCTTCGCCTGTTTAAAAATCCTGAAATTGAAAGCAATGAACTGCATTTCTGTGAAATGTAAATTGGTTTGGATCACCCCCTGTTCTGACCGAGGCTCAAACCTGAGTATCCAGCCTTCTCTGAGGACTTTCTATGTCTCATTACCTGCTGTGCTATAGGATGAGAACAGCTAATTTATTGGATCAGAAATACCATACTTTGTCTAAACCAGTTTACCTGTCAGTAGAGTTATAGAGACCTAGACAATTTCACAGGTTGCACAGGTTATCCAACCACATGAACCTTGTTTTACGTGCAAACCAAGTTACTTGCACTTGATTGATGAAAATCCAAATGTGTAGAGCCAAACCAACCTCCTTATACTTGAAGTTAGTTGGATTTCTCTTCTGGTTCATGTCTTGTACATATTTGAAAACTAGATGGGTTAGTCACATGGGTCCTATATGGCTCATGGGATTGTTTTTGACATCAAGAGTTTTTGTGTGGAATATGAAGTGACAACAACAAAGAATGTCATTTTCATAAACTAGATCTCTCAATTTCAGCTCTGTTTGTCAACACAAGCAATCTGCTTCCTGAAACATGGGTTTTCAGGAAATGAAACCTGTTTTCTCTAATTTTACCAAGCAGAACCTCGAACCTATGATAACCGGGTACTTCAAAATGGGCAACATTACGTGTCATATTGTATCGTATTTAGTACTTAACCTTCTCTTTTTTCTGTACTACCATCTCCATCTCCGTGGCATGTCTCATTGTCTCTACCGTATCAATCTATGATGCCCAGATACGAGAAGGATGCAGTAGGGACACGCTATGGATATGGTAGGGACATGGATTTTACACACAAAAATTTAAGTATCGGACAAGATACGACACGATACTTTGCCTACTTTGAAATATCCGTGGATCATAGGTATCAATGCTTTATCTGGGAGGCATACCCTGGAACTATAAAATGGGTAGAAACAGTTACTCATTTACACACCAAATCTCAGTCAGTTATGATGCCTTTTTCATTGAAAAAGATTATTTCCTTGCATGGATATTGAGATGGATCTGGTGATGGACACCATAGTAAAGTTTTGCAAGGTCTCATTGCGCACGCGCAGCTTGAATGTGCATTCAGTATATCACATGATGATAGGAGAACTATATACATCAAGCCTTTAAAAAGAGCAACAAAATAGTTTTCTCCCTCTTCCTTGCATTTCATTATGAAGATTTATCCCTGATAGCCGTGAAGGACGAGCGATTGCCAACCGCTTTGCTGCAAAAGTGAAGTTAAAGTTTTTTTTAGCATGCTATAACCCACTTCAGTTCTGCACGTAACATGAGCTGCTAAATGATATATTTACCTATCTCATAGAAGAGCTCATTGACATTTTGTGCTGTTTTTGCAGACGTTTCAATGAAGGTTAACCCATTTTCTTGAGCATATAATTCACCATCCTGCAAGAATCGATGAATGAACTGATCAGGTTATCATCCTTCATTAGTTCATTATACACATGTATCATTTTAGGAGCTTAAATTATAATCAAAAGGAATTTTAAGGCCGTGCCATGTTTGGTGTTTTCCTAGTGGTTTTCTCCTGGTAAGGGGAGGATGGGACTTCCTTGATGAAAGAATTAGTGCCATGGTTGGTAAGTAGATTATCGAGTCGTTGTGTTTTGACCTGTGTGTCTAAAAGGTGTATATATATATGTTTTGGAAAAATGTGGTGTCATTATTAAAAGCTTTTAAGATTAAAACACTATGTTTCCTTTCTTATATCCATGATGATTCTTATTTCCTGCTTGTTTCTCACATTTTATAGCACATGAACTCATTCCATGGAAAATAAAATGCAGGGAAAGCATGAATAAAGAGTACAATCATGAATTGGAACAACATAAAAGAAAGAAAATAGGAAACTTCTAATGATTTACCTTTGAATCCACCTCTCTTTTAGATTCCAAGTCAGCCTTGTTGGCTACCAACATCATCACCAGACTTGGATTTCCTGGAAAAGTTTCATTGTGTGAAATTCATAAGATCCAATGAATTAAATCTGCTTATTGGATGTCTCTGCACTATTTTATAATTGAAATCAACATATCCTAGGACAAAAGTCACGACTTCCAGCAGTGCAGGAATGCCTTGAGTCGCGTATCCATATCACTAGGCCACACCTGTCACACTGTCAGCTTGCTAAATTGATCTAATATCTCTCATCAAGAGCAGAATCAATGGAGAAGATATAAGGTTCAATAAATCAAGTTCTAGTTCCTGAGCCTCATGTTTTTGAAAGATAGTCCCCCAACCCCAAGTCAAGTCTTCGATACAGGTAAAATAGATCTAATATCATTTTTAGCACAATCTCAGTAAATTGTAGAAATACTAAGCCTTGCTCACGGCTAAATCTGAAAACAACAATCCTTATACGGAACAAAATATAGTAGAACTACAGTATGGAGCATGAATAAATCATATCAATAATTAGAAATGGATCAACACTCTGCTCAAAGCACATTTCCTTTTATAATTATATAATCAGCTTGACTGACTCATGCAAACATCTTCGAGAAACCACCTAATGGTTTCTTTCCATTTCCATGTTTCATTAATCTTGGCCTACCTCCTTCCATTGATAATAATTTCCACCAAAATGAATGATGAATTTTTGCATTGTCAAAGACCTAATTTTTCCTTTCCAAATACTCCCAAGGGCTCAAGCTAACAATTGTTGCATAAGATTCTACCTGGGCCTGAGATTGGTCAGATGAGCTCTGGACTAGCCCAAGAAGGCTTATATTGGGCTGGGATTGGCTGCTTCTTATCCCATGGGCTGGGATCTGGCCTATTTCTGGCCTGATCCTGTAAGTGCTGGGACTAGGCCTATGCTTAAAGGCCTAATTATGGGCCTATCCCAGTCCGACATTCCAAACACTAAGGGGCATAATAGTTTGCAAATGAGCTTGGCACTGTCCTAAATTAAGGCCACGAGCTTGAACTGGACTTCAGTGTCGGCACATAATCGGATCGGCCGTGCTTGGAAAAGCCCAGGCCTAACCCTTGTAGCCTTGTCCTCCACCTAATACACAGAAGCACTGGAAGTTCACTTATGGATCAAGGAAGGTTGATTGACCACAAGAGAAT
Organism: Litsea cubeba; assembly: GCA_012931725.1. Taxonomy (NCBI): domain Eukaryota; kingdom Viridiplantae; phylum Streptophyta; class Magnoliopsida; order Laurales; family Lauraceae; genus Litsea; species Litsea cubeba. The sequence goes on along the minus strand of CM022945.1, from coordinate 4,418,659 downwards.
ACAGTACCCAACAAGTCAATGTCAGATTTCAACTAAACATTTTTTCATTCTGGAGAAGGGTATCATCTCTCTCTCTCTCTCTCTCTCTCTCTCTCTCTCTCTCTCTCTCACATATCAAATAAGGCATAAGTAGAGCATAATCCACGGGATAACTAGGTAGTCTTATGGAGAAAAACAGGCAATTTCAAGAAGTGAAAGATGCAACCTACAAATATAGAGAGATCACAATATCACATTGTATCAGGATAACATTGGGCAGACATTTTCTCTCTCACATTGGATTTGAAGTTTTGAACAAAGCTTTCTTTCTTAGAAACAAAGTGAGGGCAAAGGTGGTTGCTTTTCTAGTCTTGAAGGTGGTCCAAAAGTTGCAAAATTTTGCATAGAAATGTTGCATTCAGTAACTGTACTTCCCATCTCACCACATACATACTACGCACACATAAAAAAAAAAAAAAAAAAAAAAAAACCAGTTATGTTGAATGACATACCCTGTCTTTGGAGCTCTTGAACCCATTTTTTGGCTCGTACAAAAGAGTCCTGAAGGCAAAAAAACATGGTGTTGCCAATCAAATGTGATTCTTATAAATTATGAACAACAAGAATAATGAATTGAACATAGAAAGAGGTGGCATGTAAAAGGGATAATGAAATGCCATTTTGATTAGGAATGAAGGCAGAAGCATTGTCATTTTGGGACGCTTTATCTTCTGTTAAAGATCTCGTCAGTGGTCAACCTCAGGATTGTTAAACGGGCACTTGTTAAGGAGGCGTTTGCTAATTCCTCGATGAACGATATTTGATCTAATTGGATTGCTTGTATAGTGTGTGGAGGAAACAAGGAGAAAAAGGCAATTCCTTGGTCGCCCCCTCCACATGCTATGTTGAAATTTAATGTGGGCAAGGTGGCTAAAATAAAGCTTGGGCCAGCAAGTATTGGAAGGGTTCTTTGGTTACTAAGGGGGGCAGTTTGTGCATGTTTTCCAAAAGTGTGGGTGTCAAGGATTCTAATAAAGATGAGGTGTTGGCGATTTTGGAGGCTGTGATGATTTTCTATAGGTCATTTCAGGGGAGGTTAATAGCAGAATTGGAGAGCAACTCTCAATGCAATTTCATGGGTTAAGCTTGACAGTCCAGGCCATTGGAAACTCAAGTTCTGCTTTAGCAAAATTAAGTTTTTATCTTCAAAACTTCAGGTCATTTTTCGACCTGTGCACAGGTCAGCCATTGCTTTGGCGGACATCCTAACAAAACAAGGGGTTGATAGATCTACTTCTTGGGTCCTTGTAATTCTTAAGCCAAACGGCTGATTGTTTGTAGGGTTTAATCTTGGTGGTTCGTTGCATTTGGTTTGAACTTTTCAATAAAACTTTCTCATGCTATAACAACTTAAATGTCAAAGGAACTTGCAATTCTAATGAGTAACTGAAAGAAAATTAAAAAATATGAACATGATTGTGATTATAAACTAAATTTAAGGCCCTTTCAGCAAGTAGTTGGAAGTACTTTAAACAGATATCCTACCATGCTTGTAATGTCGTAGACTACAACAGCTGCGGCTGCCCCGCGATAATACATAGGGGCTAAACTATGGTAACGCTCTTGTCCAGCGGTGTCCCATATATCGAATTTCACAGTTGCCTCATTTAACGATAAAATTTGCGAGAAGAAAGCTGCTCCTATTGTTGATTCCTGAAACATATATAGACTAACTGTCAAAGATCCTACACCATTAACAATATGCAAGCAAACCACGAAAACAGAGACAGGAAAGGAGGAAAAGAAAGAGAACCTGGTAGTCATAGAATTGGCCTTTGACAAACCTCAGTACTAAACTTGTTTTCCCAGTTCCCATGTCCCCAAGGAGTACCTACAGAGAGCACAGAGCCATGTGAATTATGAAATCAGAAGATGCATGTTCAGATACATAGATTCATCCTCAGCAAGTCAAAAGAAACATATATGTTGTTTGTGTTTGAGAGAGAGATTCATCTATTTCTTTTGCAGGGTATGTGATGTTAATACTGCTGAGAAATCAGTTGTCTACAAAATGTTTCTATTATGTTGCCAATTGTAAATCAAAGTTAATGTTACCAACACTAGATGTGCTGTATCCAAGAGATGCAAATCAGCCATTAAGAGATCTAGTAGGCTCCTTTATCTTGCTATAAGTGTATAATTATCACAAATAACTTACCAAATCACTTCTCTTTTTTTTTTCCAAGCACATGAATAAGTGCAAAAGCTCAAATTCAATCCCACCAGGAGGGGTATTTATTTACTATTAAACTGAAATTGTATCAATTAAATCTTTTGGGGCACTTGAAAAACAGAAGTATGTTGGATTAAAGAAGTGAGAAGAGGCTATCCTTAAGGTAGCCAAATTAATAGATTAGATCCACCAATAGAGACCATAAAAAAGGAACCATCTTCAATTTGATGGATAACATGATTTTGGGCTCCCATAGGCCATATATGAACTCTTAGCCTGAACGAGCTTTACATTTTGTGAGGAGTTGGTATATATAGGTTTCTCTGCCATAGTAGATTATACCTGACTTTATTCTTTGTGACCCAAGCTTGACTGCAGTGTGTATGTGGGCCCCGAACCATGGTAATTGGGAAACATCTACGGTTAAATATGGAGTTTGAAAACCATCCCAAAGACCCGTTCACGATCATGAATCTGAATTGTACAATTGATGGGCCATGGTGTAAGATTATTAGGAAACCAACGCTGCTATTTATGGAATTGACTCCTTTTGGACAGGTTAAAAATGTTAATAGGATCAATGATCAGGAAATGCCTGATTGATGAGCCTTAAAGTTGACCACCTGGAGATTCTGGAGATGCATTGCAAGTAAGTTGTAAACAGGATGAACATGTCTCCATAGGTAAGACGAGAGAGTGAAAATTGAGAATGTGTCAAGTCCCACATTGCTTAAGAGTTGATACAACAGACAAATAAGAATCAATAAAATGTAAGAAGCATTGAAAGGCATACCTTTCTCGGCCTTTTGGCTAAGATCAAGTGTAGTATCTGTTCTTATCAGTTTAATATCTGATACGTGGCCCATTGGGCCACATGATATTAAATTAATTTTTTATGGGGGAGGGCCCACCACAGTAGCTTGCTATTGGGGCCCTCGAGCGTCGCTCATGCGTTGCACTGCAGCGTGGGCCTGGCGCACCCCTACCAAAACAATGTCTAAACTCTTTTAATTTGCCATGATCAAATCATTGGGCCACCAGATGCCCATGGAATGAAGTCTTGGAGTATATTTGGGCTAACTTGGAGCCCACTGAAAGTTTAGTTGGGAAGATCTTCAGCTTAGTCCTTGTTCTTAGACACCATTGAGCCTGATTGTGGATTGGGAGGGAGATGTAGATCAAAGTGATAGTGGAATGAAATCTGTGAGTTGGTCTTGTCCCACATGGCATAGGAGACAGAGGAGATGGATTAGAGAAAAGGTAGATTAAAGATCTGGTGGGCTAAAGGATCTTTGCAGTATCGTTTATTATATCAATTAATGCCCTCACCATAGGGTTTGGAAATTAAGTACAGAATGTACTTTTTCAAGTATATAGGGTGAAGTACAAAATGCGAAAAATGTGCACAAAGGGAAGTGTCACTCTATGGGGAGGAAAAGATGCATATGAACATTCCCCCAATTAATGATATTATAGCATCTAAGATGGAACCATGGAAAACATGAATGATATGTGGATAACCTTGAAGTGGCACCATACATCTCAATCTCAAAAAAAATCGCCAGCCCCAGTAAGAGCGATTAAGATTTACTAATCATTCATGTTAATCAGTGCAAATGATGATACAAAAACTAGATATATACAGTTGATATTATATAAGAGGTAGGATCCTTTGTTTGTCGGATGCTATTTGAAAAATGGTGCAGCCTCACCACCCCAAGGGACTTGGGTGAACCCAGTAACAAACAACCATGGGGATCCTTAGGGGGGTGGCACGGGCCATGACCCCTGTATATTTTGAAATCTATATGCATTTTTTATACGTGGTCCTCCCAAATTTTTTTTTTGTCTACATAGTGCCCCCTGAAAGAAGAATTCCTGAGTCGGCACAGTCGAGGATGGTTCATATCCTCAAGGATTGTATCAAATTAATCCTGACCATTGGATCATACCAACCATTACAAAAGATTTCTCTAACAGTGCAAAAATGGCAGTACAGTCATTTCAGGTGTCCACCATCAAACGGTCCATATCCGTCAGCAAAGAACGTAGCCGACTAACACCAGAAACTCCAAAAAAAACAAAAGCATGCAAAAGGAAAACGTACCCACCAGCTTCGCCTGTATGTTCTTGTTGTTTGCAGCTCTCGCCATTAGAACTCCACCACAGCCTCTCCAGGAAACGTCGACTCACAAGGTATGGATTTCGTTTGTAGCAGTTGAAGGATATCGTAACAGACCTCCAAAGAAGTACATAGAATAGAAGAATTAACAGAACGGAGCGTATAAAGGGAAAATGTTTCGGCCGTCGGATCGGGGCTTTCTCTTTTCTTCTGTCCCTTTTTGGGGGTGATTATGATCTGTGTTTAGAGGAAGAGGAGAGAAAGAGAAGGATGGAGGGAGGGTATTTGGCGATCTGAGATTGGAGAATGGTAGGTATTTTTTCATTTTGAATGGTAGGTTGGTCTTCCTCAAGTGAAAGCCAGCTAAGCAGATTAGCAGCTCAACTCAAATAGAATTTTGCCAGCTAAGCTCCATGGGCACCATTAGATCAGCCCATTTAAAACATTCACATGAGTCTTGCACATCGAGGGCGTGTTCATCTTTATCGTTGGTAAAAGTGGAAACAACTGAATTAAAGGCTTGGATCTAATGACGGACCCACGTCCCCCCCCCCCCCAACCGGAGTCTTGCACATCGAGGGTGTGTTCATCTTTACCGTTGGTAAAAGTGAGAATCACTGAATTAAAGGCGTGGATCTAATGACAGACCACCCCCCCCCCCCCCCCCCCCCCACAACAAACCGGAGTCTTGCACATCGAGGGTGTGTTCATCTTACCGTTGGTAAAAGTGGGAATCACTGAATTAAAGGCGTGGATCTAATGACCCCCCCCCCCCCCCCCCCAAAAAAAAAAATAAAAATAAAAATAAAAATAAAAAAATAAAAAAATAAAAAATAAAAAAATAAAAAATAAAATCCATTAGAGCTATGTAGCCTATCAGGCGTAGCCCCCATTTAAAAAATCCAGTAGTCCCCCGTCATCCCGTCCCACCCTCCCTCCCCATTTTGATGCATGAAACCATTTAAAATAACCCACATGTTAGATTAATTATTGAATGATCCTAATCATAACAAGTCCAATTTTTTGTTGAGTGTAACCATATCTTTTGCCTCCCTCCCTCTCCATTTTGATGCATGAAACCATTTAAAATAACCCACACGTTAGATTAATTATTGAATGATCCTAATCATTTAATAAGTCCAATTTTTTGGTGAGTGTAACCATATCTTTTGCTCATCCAAGAAAAAAGTGGACGGCCGATGAGATGGTAACAACTAGTTTGATTGCAGTCTTGAGGTCATAACCTATTATAGTGGTGAGCAGATCTTGCACAATTCAGATCAATGGGCTTATGCATGGATCGAGATTTGACTTTTGATGAGAGAATTTTAGTTGGTGTTGTTAAATATTTTAGATCTATTTAAACACAATATATTTTTCTTTTGTAATTGTTAATGTGAAAAAAGTACAATAAAGTAATGATTGACCTTTTTCAATTGACCATTATCAGCCCCCGTGAAATGATAATCCTAGGTTCGCCACTGCGTGGATCCAGATTCTTCGTTGACATAAAAATCACCCTTTTAATATATTTAAAAATTAGGGTTCAAATTTAAACACGGTATGTTGTGGCATGTTCTTGGAGCCCACTGGCCCTACTAGATAAAAGAGCATTTGTTGATTAATAAATGGCCAAAATTTGGTTAATTTTAAATTACGATTAAATAAAGGGTTAGCCATCATCCACGGAGGTTTATTTCTTGGGCTTTAAATCAGACAACCGACAATATTCGATGGAAAATATTTTCATACGAGCAACTGCAAGTGCAGTCCAATATTGTGGGTCCGCTTAGGCACACTTTTCATCAATGCAGCCTCTTTAATACCTTGCATCCCGTGATCTTGCACCAGTCCCACCAAATCATCCTAGCATCTTAACCAAATTAGGATAATCTGGTGGGCCTAGTTTTTTGGATCCCCCTTGTTCTTGAGGTGACCTTTCCCTCCGTGCATCTCCTATTGATAAGCTTGAATCTAAGCCTGCACACAAGCTCAACCGCAAATAAGGCACATATGTGCAATTTGCCCGTAGGAGAACATTCTCCAAATTTGATTCATCTAAGTTTTGGAATATAACTCATCTAGAAGTCATCCTTAATGTTACAAAGAGGGAGTTGGTTCTCGATTGGATGGCTGATCAAAGTCAAAATGGGGCGAACTGGACTCTGCATCTGAATCATGAATTTTTTTTATGAGAATATGGTGGACCAATTCACCAATGACAGCCACACTGAGACTTAATCTTTACGTGGACTGTTTGTGTTTTTCAACATGAAGAAAGTTCCATAGGCACTAATCACCGAATGGCTCACCATAATTTCGTGGTTGGATAAAGGCCACAATGTGGTTTTGCCATTTTGATGGGATCCACTATATTTTAATTCATTGAGGTGCCCAACCTTGATCATAATATTGGATTGCTCACAATATAGTTACATCATAAGGTGGGCCCCACTAAGATGTTATCACATGGCTGACCATCATGTTCCTATCATACAGTGATCCCATATGTATTTTCTATAATTTCGCAGCACCACTATGTTCTGATGATTTGACTGAACCTTTTAAACTCTTATATATATCTGTGATTCTGTGTGCTAAACATCTCTGGATGATCTGATGATCATTTGAGAGGACCCAAACAAAGATTTATTACCCATGTGCATGAACCATGTAATTAGAGAGAGCATTTTGGGATACAGAAGGGAGAGCATTTTGTGTTAAAGAAAGAAACAAGGAAATAGAAAAATGTTAACATCATGATCCTTTTTTCCTATCTTCACAACCAAAACACCTCTAGAACGACCTATGCTCTAGTTATAATATGAACTAATACTTTGCCCAGCTGGCCTACCTACGTTTTGTCAAACCTTTCGGAAGAGACAAGGATGACTTGATCTCACAGCTACGAAATGTGCAGAAGCTTCCTGCTTGAACTCTAATTTACCACAACTTTACATGATGACTAGATCTTGAATACCAAGCTGAGTTGGGGTCCACCATCAATATTAGTGAATATTGATTGCTTCCAAATTTAAATTTATAATTAAAATGATTTCCATAATTTACTATATCCTTTTCTATTTGATAGGAAAATGGACTTTACAAAAATGAGATATATATTTAGAAACGCTGCAAATTGTCTTATTTATTTTTCTTTTTTCGGCTAAGTTGAGCTACTTATCAGGAGTGATACTTCTTGGCCTAGGGAGTGATAGTAAGGTCCAACACCACTCAACCATGAATAGTAAGTTTCAAATTGTCTTCGTGTTGAAGCTATCCTTTGTTAGAGTTTATTGGAACATTATAAATATCAGCTATAATTTGAAAATATTTGATAGTGATGCAAAGGTAACTAAAGGTAATCTTGACCATAAAAGCTCATTCCGTAAAAACACATCAGAGTAATGTGACTATGAGGATGACAAGAATGTAGATTCTTTGAACACTTCAAAATAATGACGATAGAGGGTTCTATATTTTAAGTCCAAATCGCTCAAAATTTTATCACTGAAGAAAAATTCCGCTCCAATAAAATTAACCGCACCATTGTATTGTTGATGTGTAAATCACATAACTTGATTCCCTTACTTTTCTTGTTTTGATCACCTACTTTAGATGTTGTTGATCAATATGGTGGCAAGCATAACTTTGATGGGGGTAAATTTCTTCTTAAGGATAAAACAATGTGAGACAGTGACTATTGAGTGATTTGGACATCAAAGTTAGGTCCTTTAATGGACTAACGTAGAAGTCTCAATAATTCTTCCCTCAGGCAGTTTCAAAAGGTAACTCTCCCTCTAGGAAAATCCATAGGACTCAAATCCATGGTAGTTTTATTAAGCCATATTCAAAATAAGACATATAATAGAATTTGTGCAGCGCCGCTAGCCTAAAGATAGGAGAGGGACAACTGAAATTTGAAACTTTGCCCTATATCTATTGACCGTCTATACCATTAAATCATGCATCTGTTAACATCCAATAGACCTCTATTTTTAAAGTTGGCTATATCAAAGCCCTTTTTTTTTTTTTTGTAATTGATAGTACTCCCCATAAATTCAGTCTCATATCATATTTAGAAAAGGTTGGGAGAGTGCCCTGCATGCAAAGTGTTTTTTTTTTTTTTTTCTTAGTAAAGTGCATGTGAAGTTGAAAAAGATTAGAATCCAAACGAGGAGAGGCTCTCCAACACTTTAGGTGTACATTATTAAGAAAAGGAAGGACATTCTAAATTAGAGTACTATTTATATATAAAAAAATCAAAATTAGAGTTTTTCATGGGTGCCTAGGCAAGGCCTAGGACCCCGTATGAGATCCCAATCATAGGGGGAAAGAAGCCTCCGGCCTCTTGCAAGAAGAGAAATTCAAGGATCAAACTTTGGACAGTTCGGTGAGAAAGGGATCCAAGTGGTCAGGTAAGAAAGGGAATACCTTACCAACCAGGCAACCCCCTTGAGATCTCACCAAAATTAAAGTTGGTTGTTTGTAAATGCTCGAAAAGATAAATAATTGTATATAAATCTCCCAATAAAACAACGAAGGGCAAAGATTTTGTCAAGGCTACTTCTAGTCCATTAGAAAACGAACAAAGTTCAAAAAGCCTTGAGACATTCCTTTAATCAAAATTAGAGGCCGCCCAATCACAAGCCATATTAAAATCTCAATATCAATATATAACTTTAATTGTATTGCTATTGATATATTTTAGTTGGTTCTTTCACTATCCAGCTATGGAGATAAACTTCCAAATTTCTTTTGTGTGCATACTTATAATTGATCTTCCACACAATGTTCACTCATGCAAAGACACTTTTGGTTCTACTACTCGTCTATGGTGATATATTGGATCAATTCCTCTCTTGAAGTGATATAATGCTATTCCTTAGTTTGATTTTGTTTATATGCTCTGGATGTGGGCGTACTGCGTTTAAGTTAGCCAAGTCGTACTCAAGGTTTAAAAAGAAATTTATTCCTCTCAAAAGTTGATTTTGAACTGATCTTATTTTACATTATTCACCATTGGATTTTATAAAATAATATTTAAATAATATATAGACATTAAATTTTGATGATTTAAAACCAATGGCGGACCTAGAATCTTTATTTGGGTGGTGCGGGCAATGATCAAGTGAAGAAGTTTAATAATAAAATAAAATTTTTAATTTATTATTAAAAGAGTTTATCGAACTGTACCCACGTATGACCACTTGGGTCTGCCCTTACTTAAAACTAAGGACTATGATTATTTGATAAACTTGACATTACAAATTTTTCTAAGAGAAATTCTCAAAAATACCCCGTGTAAAAAATGCCCCCTTTTGTACATGCTTATATTTCGTGAGTCGTGGTGACTACCTTGAGCCAATTCGGTCATTTCACACACACTACACCTCCATGAATTGTCACAAGCTTAGGCTTGACACTCTTCCAATTTTTATTTACCGTTGGATTAAAACCCTAAGAAAATGATGCTTCTAAAACTATAGGGCCATAGACCAAGGGGCTCGGATGATTTAATGGAGTTGAGATTTTGTACATAGGTAGCTAGGTCAAATCCATATCTTTCTATCCAATGACATTCTATGGTTATCATACATTACAGCGGGCCCCACTCGGAGGGCCTTTTTTACATTTTCATCGTCATGTCTCCCTTGATTATCACGCATCTAGGCTATCCCCACCTTACTTGAGTAGTGAGATCCGCTAAGCTTAAATAAAAAGTATTTTCCATTTATCCAGAAAAAGCCAATATCTATTTGTTTCACTGTCATACTAAAGAGGATTTAGTAAAATTAAAAATATATATATAAAGTTTTTTTCGGCAAGTGCATGTAGTAGTTTTGCCCTTTAGTTGCATTTCCTCATACCGGCTACAATTCTTCTTTTTCACTCCATCTCTTTATGTCTGGCATGTATTGACAATAGCATACTAATTGGTAGACTTTCAGCTGCCTTTTCTTTTATGTCATAAGAGAAAATTGCATTTTGTTTCATATGTTTTGTTGCGGTTGATGTTATATTGATCTTTGACGACCTTTGATAGTCTTTATATATTTTGTTTGATCTCTTTTAAGAGAAATGAACTTCTTCTTTCTTTATTGTCTACAAGAATTATCACTTAAAGAAGCCAAGTCTAAATAAGGGATAATGCTAGTCCGTAATTCTTTTTAAGAGTTGAGTTTTTAAACATGAACACTACAAATCCAGTAATTTTGCTGTCTTAAATTCTTGATTCAATTCTATAAGGGAAAACTCCTTGTAACCTGCTACAAATTATTATGTTATTTCTATAACATTTTGAGTGTTGGATCATGCATCTTATGGATTTGTTCAGATTTAATTTTAAAAGAACTCCCTATTTTTTGCAAATGTATCAATACCAAAAAGAAAAGTGAAAACAAGGGGAAAAAAAAAGAGAGAAGAGAATAAAGAACTCATGCTTGAGAATTACTATTTAAGAATCTAATTAAAGGAAAATATACAAAGCCAATAAAACGAAGGCCTTCGCTCAAAAACAAAACAATAGAACATTGATAAAGCCTAAAAAAGACCCATTCCAATCATAGCGGAACCCAAAACCAATACTACGTTATAAATGGAAAGAAAGAACTTCCTATTTTCATTTTGTGTGTGAATCTTTGTGCAAATGCATAAAAATCAACAACAACAAGAGAGAGAGAGAGAGAGAGAGAGAGAGAGAGAGAGAGAGAGAGAGAGAGAGAGAGAGAGAAATGAAGCAAAAAAAGAAAGAAGAGTATAAAGAAGTCATGCTTGATAAGTAGTCTTTTAAGAACTTAAAGGAAAATGCAGAAAGTAAACAAACGCATGAATTATGGACTTAGTCCTCTTCAATCAGAGGTCTAGATACAATGTACATTCAATTAGCAAAGAGGATTATGAATTTCAGATAAGAGAGGCCTGTCAGGCCAATAAAACTTTTGATAGAGTAATCACAAAGACGCAATATGCAGAAGCCTATGAACATATGTTTCACATTGTTCTGTTTTATTAATTTCTCTTGTATTTTAGACACTTTTTCCCTTTTATAATAAGGGTATAGATGTTGATCGTGGTGTGCTCATCTGTACACTTTTTTTTTATTTTTTGACTACTTATACCCTCACTATGAAAAATGCTGCAAGAGTCAACTTATTGCCCTAACATCATCATATCAATGATCAAAGTATTATCCAAAACTGATTGTAGAAAAGGGAAATAAGAAAAGTTTGAATTGTTGCAGGCAAAAAAAAAAAAAAGGTACACAAAAACAAAAACACACATTTACATCACATTAGACCTTAACTTGTCTATCCAATTCATTGATAACACTCATGTGTCCAATTTTTCAGTTGTATATAAAACCGCCTTTGATTGATTAAACGAGCAAATAATATGGTTTACACATTAATCATGGTTCATATGTTCATCCAAACTTTCCTGCAATATTTTTATCCTGAAACAGCCAGTTGCTGTTCCAAGGGTATATCAATAAATTAGACTCATAGCTTTTTCCACCGAATTATTTTTACTTTCATCATTTATTTCTTTTTATTAAGCAGACATATAAGGCAACAGCAGATTCAAGGCTGGTTAAGCACCCACCTCTCACTTAAACAGGTCCAATAGTTGTTGTTGTCATTAAGGATTTCATGAATCACTAAATACCCAACAGTAAATTATTTGTCAAAGTTACAAAGGAATAATATAATAGACCAACCCCTCTTAATTCTTCAAAAACGAGTCCAGAAAAAAAAAAGGAAAAATAAAAACCACAGAAGAACATAAGAATACATAACAGAACATTTAGCATCACAGAACAGAACATTTGAATGACCAACTAAGCAGCAATCATTTATTTAGAGTCACAGTCTCACATAATAGAACATTGTTTTTGTTATGTTCATATATCTTGTTTTTGTAATTGGATTTAACCTAAATGTGGTTTATACCAATTTCTATTCACAGAACAACACTCAAAACGCTGTTTTTGTTATGTTCATATAACAGAACATTGCTTTTGTAATTGCATCATCAAGAAAACGATGGACAACCACAAAACAGTCTCTCTCTCAAACATATGAACCCATTTCATCAAACTCACCTTCACAAGCTCTCTTGCAATATAAAATTTAACAGCACTTTTTATGAAAATTTGGGCTAAGCATTTCATCAAACAACTTGGCTATCATGGAAACCAAGGGATTCTTTCACAAGCTCTTTATGAAAAAAATTTACTCAGCCATTTCATCAAACAGTTTCACAGAACAACACTCAAAACAATGTTTTTGTTATGTTCACATAACAGAACATTGCTTTTGTAATTGCATCATCAAGAAAACGATGGACAACCACAAAACAGTCTCTCTCTCAAACATATGAACCCATTTCATCAAACTCATCTCCACAAGCTCTCTTGCAATATAAAATTTAACAGCACTTTTTATGAAAATTTGGGCTAAGCATTTCATCAAACAACTTGGCTATCATGGAAAGCAAGGGATTCTTTCACAAGCTCTTTATGAAAAAAATTTACCCAGCCATTTCATCAAACAGTTTCTGCATACCCATTTTATCAAACAGATAAAGAAATTATTTGAGAACCAGAAAACTGTTTCCTTTCTAAGCATTTCATCAAACAACTTGGCTATCATGGAAAGCAAGGGATTCTTTCACAAGCTCTTTATGAAAAAAATTTACCCAGCCATTTCATCAAACAGTTTCTGCATACCCATTTTATCAAACAGATAAAGAAATTATTTGAGAACCAGAAAACTGTTTCCTTTCTTCTTGTAGTCGTTGAGGAACACAGAGAAGACGAAATGACGAGAAAGGGAGGGAAGAACCGGAAGGGGTATATTTTCTCCATCTGTCATTGGGAGGCCAATTGTCAAAATGCATGCATCCAAGGGGGGCCTACGAAGAAGCAGGATGTGGCATGGTGTGTAGAGAAAGGGAAGAAGCAGGACACTTCTTCCCTTTTATACTAAGGGTATGGATATTTCTTTCTTTTGTTGTAAGATGAACTTGTAAATGTTGGCAAAGAAATAAGCCCATTAGTTTGCATGTAAATGAATTTCTATATAATCTCACAAAGAAGTGGCAGATGTAGGATTTTCAATATTGTTTGAGGGGGCCGGACGATAGCTATAATGTTATTTTTTTACTATTTTATTGCTTATGGGGGCGAGGGCAAGGGCATATTTGTGACAGGGGATGAGCTAATTTCTTCATTATTTTTGACCGGGGCATCTGCTTATTTCACCATTCACCGTTTATCTTTCGGATTTTTTTTCTAAAGTTTGATTGGGGTGATAGCCTCCAAAACCCAAGACTCGAGTCCACTATTGTCACAAAGTATTCGTGTCAAAGTGACTAGCACTGATGAAACAGAAGTGAAGATCACAAATTTCAATCACATAAGTTCCCTTTTGTATAAAATGAATAACCATCCATCACCAATCAAATCTTAGAAAAGTAAAGAGTTCATCTTCATCTCCATCTTCTCTTAGTCAACTCCGGAATTCTTAGAAATTCAACTCCATAAAAAAAAAGGGCCCATAATGATACCTCACATAAAGGTTGGTAAAATTGATATTTTAAGTTTTTTGAAATTTTGTTAATTAATGATAATTTTGGATGCCTTATCACATCAGACTTCAGATGAGTCCAGGGACATTTTTGAGAACTGTATTTAATATGATTTTCAAGCCATACTTGGAATCGAATGGAAAATGATTTAACAGGGCTGATAAAAATATAATTTACTAAGGTTATGGTTGAAAATTCATTTCCCATTAAAGAAGAGATCATTTTGATAGCCAATTTATAAATATTCGTCTTTATTTCTTCAATTTTAACCAGCTTCTGTATACAAATTTTCTTTATTCCTAGGAATTTAATTAGATGCAAACCGACATGAAACCCTCAGAAGTTATTATGATAATCATTTGAAAATTCCTAACATTAGTGGGATATCCCAATTCCCATGATATAGCAGACATCCTTTCATGAGCACCTTGTCAATTCCTAGTGTGTGGCATGGAGAGACTCCCTTCAAAGATTGCATGTGAAGCTCTGCTTCCAATGGGTTTGTAGAGTAGATTCTGCCCACATATGCTGTTTCATTTCCTCCTTTATAAGTCTCTGCTGCTACTAGGTTAGATATAGAGAACAGATGGCCCAAGGGAAGCACCTAGTCATGGTTCCATGGCTAGCCTTTGGTCATCTCATCCCATTCCTCCATCTCTCCAATGCCTTACATCTTCACTCCCAAAAACATCCAACGGCTTCCCAAACCACGCCGTGATCTAACGGCCCAGATCACCTTTATTGAGCCCCTCCTCCCCCACGTGGACGGCCTACAAGAAGGCGCCGAGGCCACCGTTGATCTCGACACCACCAATCACAATTACATCAAGAAGGCCTTGGATCTCCTAAGGGACCCCTGCCGACGCTTCATCACCGTCCAATCCCCCGATTGGATCATCCACGACTTGGTCAGTCATTGGACGGCCGAGATTGCTTCGGAAATGGGCCTCCCCTATGTGGCCTTCTCAGTCTTCTCCGCTGCCACAGTAGCCTTTTTAGGAATTACCAAGCCCGAGGACGATCCGACAGAGCAGTGGCCGGACTCCCCACGGGCTCTCATGTTCCCTCGTCCTTGGATCCGATTCGGCCCATGAGGCAAACGGATTGTGCCACGGGTTCTACCGCCCCAACGAGTCGGGCGTGTCCGATATTCAACGGGCCGTGCAATCTAACTTGGGCTTCAAGGCCATGGCCATTCGGACCTGCCCCGAGTACGAAATGGGTTACTTGGATGCCCTCAGCAAGTACCCGAAGCCCATCATATCCGTCGGGCTGCTCGCGCCGGAGAAGATGGAAGAAGACATTGGCGCCGGCGGCGCATGGGCAGAGATATTCAAGTGGCTGGACGGGAAGGAGGCTCGTTCCGGGGTGATTGTCGGGTTTGGGAGTGAGTGTAAGCTGAGCAGAAATGAAATTTATGAGCTAGCCCATGGGCTTGAACTATCGGATTTGAACTTTTTGTGGGCCTTAAGGAGACCCAAATGGGCGAGTGATGATGGCTCGGACACGCTTCCGCTAGGGTTTGTATCTCGGACCAAGGGCCGTGGAGTGGTTAAAGTGGGCTGGGCTCCACGGATGGAGATCCTAGCCCACCCCACTATCGGTGGGTCCTTGTTTCATGGCGGGTGGGGATCCATAATCGAGACCGTTCAACATGGGCACACCCTTGTGGTGTTACCATTTGTCAATCCCCACCAACAACATACAGACACTCATAAAACCAGTGGTGCACTCAACAAATTTTCTTTCTTGTAGGGTGCTCATGGACTGGTCCCATCCCTATTGGGCCAGGGCTGATGTTTAATCTAGGCCCATTTAATATTTGGGTTGGGCTAGGATTAAGTGATAGAAAGCCCAAAGACAGTCCAGCCCGGCCCAGCTCGAATAAGGAGTGCTTGTAATGTAGTGATAAAGTACGCAAAAAACTGCCAAAAAAACTCCGAGGATTTTACCGGAAAGTACCCAGTATATGGACGTCGCACTTGGTAGTGTCTCAAAATATTTTCCATACGGTAGCATTCCTCCCGCCACATTTTTTTTTTTTTAGTATTTTTTTAGAGTAACGATAGCATTGTTGGAAGAAGAAATTAAGTGACGCGCTATCGTCACTCATCATCTTCTCCAAAACCCCCAACTTCTGCAAATCGTGTCACATGGAGACTAGATCAGGACTCGCCCACAACGAGTCCAAGTGATTCGGCTTAGAACCGACAAGGTTTTGTGCGACCAAATGCAAATGCAATTATGTGGAAGATGAAGAAGAATAAAGTCCATGTTTTGTTCCATCTAATCATTATCTTTTCAATCTCCGCCACGCCGTCGGCCTCTACCTCCGCCTCATCCTCACCGAGCGCCACCGCCCTCCCTCCGCCAACCTCACCCACTCCCCTCCACTCAAAACCCTAACCCTCACTGTATCTGATCTCTCCGCTCCCCTCCAGCACCGGGTGGTCCTGAAAAAACCCCAGAATTGCAAAACCAAAAAAACCACAGAATTGCAAAACGAAAACCCATCTCGAGAATCTTGAAGAAGAAAAACCCCCGATTTCAATCCAATTCATTTCAGATTCTTGTGGGAATAAAAGTGAGGTTAGATTCTCTTCAAACAGAAACAACCCATTTCCCGAAATTTTGAAGAAGACATCCGTTGAAGCTCTGATTCCAATCATACCCATTTCAGATTCTTGTGGGTGGGGGGAAAAGAGGGGGATTTGATATTTCTGCAAGTTAAGAAAAACCCAATTTAATTGAACCCAAGAATCGAAATTTCTTCGTTTCTGTCAAATGGGTTTGGACATGGTCTATGGGAACACGTCCGAGCATCTTCTTCTTCTTTAACTACATTGACGTCTATAACGCGATGGGGCTGAACAAGATGAATGTTTTTCACTGGCATTTGATGGACTCGCAGGTCTTTCCGGTGGAGGTGGAGGTGGAGGTGGAGTCCGAGCTGGAGCTGGCGAGAAAGAGGTTAAGAACCCTATTCTCATTTGCTTGGAAGAGAGAAAGAGTGACCCTAGCGTCACTAGAAAAAGGTTGAGAACCCTATTCTTATTTGCTTGGAAGAGAGGAAGAGTGACAGTGACACTAGCGTCACTAATTTTCACAATAAGTGATGCTAGCATCACTCGTTTTATATTGAAAAAAAAAAGAAAAAACCAAATAGGGTCTAACGGACTCCATTTGTGTAGTGCTATTTCCGAGCCACTAATTCGTGCGACGACCAAATAGTGAGAATTTTTTAGTAAAATCCTCAAAAAACTCATATATGTGATTGAAATCTCAATTTGGCATGGCCTAGCCTGCCGTGATTGATTAAGTAGGAGGGCTTGGGCTTGACATTTACAGCTTGTGTCGGCTTGGGCCAGATATAGGCATGTGTTTTTAAAGTCAGGCCGGGCCTAGATATGCCTTAGCCCTTCCCGCCCCAGCCCCATCCATTTGGGCCCCAAAAAGGTTCCCTTTTGTGGGGCATACTGATGTATTCAATCATTTCGATTAATAGTGATCACTGTGTGATCCTAGCTTCCTGCCAATATCAAGGTATACAAAAAGGCTTTGGCTTTGGTCAGGGCCGGCTCGAGACAATTCGAGGCCCCAAAGTGACAATCCTAAATGAGGCATTTTTTATGTTTTAATATTATTATAAATATTTTATTTAAATTTATTTTTCTTGTTTTTTTGTGATGCAAACTTACTAATTATGTTTTTATATTCAAAGTTTAGCTAACCTATCTTAAGTCCACCTCCAAAGCCCACATGGAAATTTTGGGCCCATCCCCAAAACTCACATGGAAATCTTGGATCACAAAATCCAACCACCTATTTGGCTCCCCCCACCCCCCACGCAAAGCGAAAATCTAAGATGGACTTCAGAGGTGTACCCTGTATGCACTGTGCGCAAGTGAATAAATTCCGGCGGGAGCCCATTGTTTATCTTAGCTTTTAAGATCTATTATTATGGTTGAAATCCCAAGCTATGGATCTAATACATGTATACAACCACATCATGGATCAAATTTGAATGGGCCCATATTGACATAGGATACACAAAAATAATGAGAAAGGCTCGTGAAGCAAGTTCATGACGGAATTAATGATTGAGATTTCTAAAATCAATTGGACTCCTAGCAATAAAAATATAAGGGGCAGATTTGGAAATATATATAATAGGCTATAAATGACACTTTAAGGTCCCGTGAAAATATTGGTAGGATCTTCTCAAAAGTGAGTTATTATGGGTCTTATATTTTGGGGAGAAAAAAAGGAATGGCAGTTGACAAGTTTTCTTTTTTTGAATTTCAAAAGATGTAACGGGGCCTTTTTTTTGGGCCATATTTTTTTGGGGCCTAAAGCAATGGCTTTGCCTTTGTTGGCCTAATGATACAGCCGGCCCTAGCTTTGGCTAACAAAGTCTCTATAAAACATGGTATTTTCACAAGTTTGCAGACTAATAGGGATATTAGCAAATTAAGAGTGCCCGCTATCATGATTAAACTACTTATGTGAATGATTATGATACTTGGGTGGGCCGATCTTAAGATTTGACTTTGATTTTCAGTCAAAAGGTAATTTGGTAAAATGAACATTTAATTAAAAAAAGCTCAAACTTATATAAACATTTAACTAAATTTATAAGTGTTTAATGCGGGAAGAATCACAAATTAATTTACAGTTATTTACTTATATACCGTTGAAGGGCTATTTATAAAATTCCTTTATTAATTGTTGCTTTTACAATATGAACTTATATTCTAAAGATTACAAACAAATGGGTTTAGCATTCAACCAAATCATGCATTTTTTTACTATTAATACGTGATTTTGATGTTAATTTTAATTTATTATTTACTTTGCATTAGATTTAACCTGTGTATAGCACAAGCCTTATATACTAGTCTCAACTTAAAGGTCTAGGGCTCACTAAATCAATATCCTCCACATTGTACATTTACCTAAATAGGATCCACCATACGTGTAACCCATTCTTTGTTTCCATACATATGGGACCCATCATATCCAACCCATTGACCTTCTATAGAACACACTCCACATATTTCACTAATGGGCCGGTCTCATAGATGGATAAACCATGCAGTAGCCGCAGAACCAGGGTTAATACTCATCCAGCTTGTAAGGATCAGTGGCATCAAAAGATTTTACTTTGACAGTATGGGGATGTAACCTAGCTCTGCCCAGTAATATAGAATGTCCTACTCTTACTCTTCCCATTGTGGCTCCTCATTTTACATGTGTACATGTCGCTATTCTTCCCACATTCTTTCCACTTGTGTGGGCTATTTTTCCCACCAATGTGAGCTTCCTTTTCCATTCCACTTGGGTCTCAGCATGGAGTTGAAAAAAAAAAAAATTTATTATTCTTTAATGAAGAAGCAAATCTTATAAAATATTATATAATGGCTTCAATGCATAACTTGCTCACTTTACCATAATTATTAAAGTGACAAATATTTTTAAATCCAACCTGTTCACATTGAAAGATTTGGTGGATACTAATCCCATTTCATAAGTGAAAGATTTGAAGCTATTTATAACTTATTTTTTATTTTGCTAATTTTTAGGGATTCAGATTAGATTTGGGGGGTTATTAGAATAAAGAAATCTACACATATCTGGTTGTGTTCTGAACAAGGCGTGTGCGTAATTAATTTAAAATAGTAGCCAGCAATACTAAAGAAATCTACACATACATGCCTGGTTGTGTTCTGAAGGTGACCTATTTAGTATTTACACACTCATAAAAGAGCAATCTTTTGCAAGGCAACTCGGTATCTCTTACAGTTGATCAGCATTTGGTGATGGTTCCATGGCTAGCCTTTGGTCATCTCATCCCATTCTTCCATCTCTCTGTTGCCTTAGCCAAGGCAGGCTTCAAAATCTCCTTTCTTTCCACTCCCAAAAACATTCAACGTCTCCCCAAACCACCCCATGATCTAACTGCCCTGATCACCTTTGTTGAGCTCCCCCTCCCCCATGTGGATGGCCTCCAAGAAGGCGCCGACCGTCGATCTCTACATCCCCAATTATGATTACCTCAAGATGGCCTTCGATCTCCTACGGGACCCCTTCCGACGCTTCATCACCGTCCACTCCCCCGATTGGATCATCCACGACATGCTCAACAATTGGACAGCTGAGATTGCTCAAGAACTGGGCCTGCAACATTGGGCTTTTTAGGAATTCAAGAACCCAAGGACGGTCCGACAGCCAACTGGCCGGATTCCCCACGGGCTCTCATGTGCCCTCCTGCTTGGATCCGATTCCCCTCCAAACTCGCCCGCCTGCCCCATGAGGCAACTAGTTGTTACCAGGCCTTATACCTACCCAATGAGTCGGGCCTCTCGGATATTCAACGGTTCAGGCAAGGCGATCCGAGGCTGCCAGGCCATTGCAATCCGAACCTGCCCCGAGTATGAAAGGGACTACTTGGAGGTCCATAACAAGTACCCGAAACCCGTCATACCCATCGGGTTGCTCCCGCCGGAGAAAAGGGAAGCCGCCGTCGAGGGTGAGTGGGTGGAGATATTCCAATGGCTCGATGGGAAGCGGCTCGGTCCGTGGTATTTGTTGGAATTGGGAGTGAGTGTAAGTTGAGCAGAAATGAAATATATGAGATAGCCCATGGGCTTGAATTGTCCAATTTGGACTTTTTATGGGCCCTAAGGAAACCCAAATGGGCAGTTGATGATGGCTCGGATGCACTCCCTCCTGGGTGCGTATCCTGGACCGCAGGCCATGGAGTGGTCAATATGGGCTGGGCTCCACAAAATGAGATCCTAGCCCACCCTGCCATTGGCGGGTCGTTATTTAACAGTGGGTGGGGGGTCCGGTCTATCGTTGAGATCGTCCAATAAGGGCATGCCCTTGTGGTATTACCATTCATCAATGATCAAGGATTAAATGCAAGGGTAGCCGTCGAGAAAGGCCTGGCTCTCGAAGTCGATAGGGATGAAGATGGGACTTTCCACCGAGATGCCATCGCCAAGGCATTGAAGAGGGTCGAACAATTAAGGAACAAATCAAGAGAAATGATGACCATTTTTGGCGATCATCAGCTCCATCAACATTACTTAATGGGTTGGTTGATTTTCTTAGGAACTTTAAGACAAATGAGCTTCAAAAGGAAAAATGTGCTAGTAAATAAAATGGCAGGCTCATCAGCTGATGAAAATCAGTTTTATTTGAGAGTGCCATTCTTGAGTGGTCTTCTGATTTTGAGTTGTTTGTTGATTTTCTGGCTTGTTTGTAATAAAATTTTCTTTTAAATATTAAAAAATGTAAAAAAGAGAGGCTGGGTTTGGGTCGGTGTGCACCAGAAAGAACCTTTATTATTAATGGACATGACCTTAGGCCCATGGCCTCAAAGTAGACCCTCCAAAGTCCAAACAATAATAGTTTTACGTTTGGATGGTTGAAGTCTGTTGGGACCTGGCCAGTGCATCGATGAATCTGGTGGGTATATTATAACTGTGAGTGGATCAATCATGGTTTGCCATATCACTATGGGCAGCCCGTCTTTCTATATTTAAAGTAGGTTGTCTTACAGTGATTTGGTGGACTGTGATTGGCACGTCTGTAGGACTTTACCGCACCAAAGCAAAAAAAGACTTGTACTTATATGGGTTGGTGAATTAATTGATGATGTCTTCCAGCTGAGAAGCTACAGTTCACGGATTTGGCTTCTCCCACACACCATTGGAATCCGAAGATGGTGATAGGTGGCCCCTGTGCCACGAGGGCTATAGATCAAGATGACTTGACTCGCCAGCAAAATTGCACAAAGGGCGCGGAATTTCAATTTCCACTATGACAAGGAATTCTACTAATTAATGTGTTTTTATTAGTTTGCATTTAACACATGCTAGTTAGTAATGTATGTATATATAATTACAATTGTTTTTAGAAATTCATCTGAAACTTCACATTCTTTTTACAAAAAATATGGGTTGATAGTTGATTTTTTTACTGAAAATGTCATCGTAAACAAATTACTCATATATGAATAAAACTGTATATTGTGAGGTTATTTAGTGCAAAAAATTTTTACATAAATTTAAAATTTTGATTTGATAAAGAAAGTTCATGCAAAAAAAAAATAGCAAAAAGTATAATTAACGTTTTGATTTAAAAAGAAATCATGAAAATAATATAAAATAGCTTTTACAAAATAAAATCAATAAACACGCTCTAACATATACTAGAGTAACAAGACTGTGCCTAAGAAGCATTCGATCAATACTTTTGGCCGAGATGATCAAACCAACCTGTTGTTGACCTTTTGATTTGCTCCATCATAGATGGCCATTTCGGCATACAAGTAGAACATCTGAGTCGTCCATATGGTGGATAAGATCTCTCTTGAATTGATGTGTGAAAAATATTTAGGGGTTCCCGATTTTTAGATTGGTCTACTCAAATAATCAGACAAAAGTGTGCAAATAATAAAAACTATGCAGCGGAAATAAAACTCAAGCACACGCCACAAGGACACCAAATTTTAGGTGGAAAACCCTAACCGGGTAAAAAATCACCGATCCAACCTGGATAAAAAATCAAGCACTGTGAATCTCTCAATTATAAGAAACTCAGATTTCCTCCCCAGATATCCCCTACCTAAGGACAGAAGTTACCTTGTGTCGCTTCACGCTTCAACAACTTCACACCGCTGATTGCAACATACTCAATCCAGCACTCGACTCCTCAAATCTTCTACGCAAGAAGACAATCTTCTACAAAGGATGCAGAAGAACAGGCTCTAGAGAACTTGGCAGCACAACTCTTTAAAAATTCTCTAAAAAAGAATTCTCTCAATCAAATCTCTAACTCAGCACTTTGAGAGGTGAGGCGTATTTTTGGAATACCCTTGAGTCCTTTAAATAGCCCTTGGTTCGTGTTTAATATTTCCTAATTTGATTAGGATTAAAACCATCAGTTTGAGCACAATTAGAATAACATAATTTTAATTTACCGGACAACCTGCGCCATGTCCGCTCGAGCGGATGAGGTACTGTCTCTGCAGAACGAAACTCTGTTGAAACCACTTTCATAATACCGAAATTTTTGCTTGACACCTATTAAGACTACAGCAGCCTTCTTTGACTTTTCATTCATTGAATATTCTAACAATCCCATATGATATCATCAACTTAAAAAGGTATCATGAGTTCGCAACGTGTCATGGTATGGAAAGGTGACTCTTGTGTATGGTAGTCCTCATGAGTTCACAAAAGGAAGCTCCGTATAAATCCTGAAACCATCTTTCTTGGAGAGTCCCTTTTGGTCTTCCATCTTAATTCAGAGTCCTTTTCTAAATAAAGATTACAACTCAAAAGACTCAGAGTTTTGTCCAACCTATGAATTTAGCCAACACTTAAAATCCTAACAATGTGCTCACATTTTAACATATAGGATAGCAAGTTTGTTGGGAATTGTGTGGTCTACATGCCACGGGTCCCACATCAGATCAAGCATATAGCAGTTGTCAATAAAGATAAGAGCCTCATTATAATTAGAAGACTTTGATCTGGTGTAGATAAGATAAAGATCCACAATAATCAGATAGATTAACGGATCAGATCTTATCCCCACGTAGTACTAGAATCCCATTAGGATTAAGAAGCATGACTCCTCGGGATCACTTATATAAGGGAGTTGAGAGCCTTAACCCAATGACCACAATCATTGAGATCCAGACGTAAGAGATTTGCGGAGACCTCCCACTATTAAGAACGCTATGGATCTCCGGCAGCGTGTTGGAGTCTTCCACATCCCTATCCTTAGATGTTCATTGCTGGATTCAACCAGGTGCCCTTAATTGTTCATTGCTGCAACCAGGTGCCCTTAATTGTTCATTGCTGGATTCAACCAGGTGCAGACAAATTTGGGTCATCTTTGGTCTAGTGCTTGTTTCATTTGGAAGTGATCATATGTAATTCCAAATTGGCCTGTGGAGTCCGATCCTTAGTTGGGAATAAAAAATCATATATAATTAAATAGGACTATCAATATAAATCCATGAGCGGGCCCACTCATAGACCTCAACCTCGTTTCATAAATTTCCTATTTCATCACTGTCAGAATTTCCGACTGGAATTATGCTCATGTGTGCATTGTTTATGTATACAAATTCAAGTTTATTTCACCAATGTATATATACTACAACGGATCCATGATTGTCATTTGGGTGGTGCGGGCAATGATTAATTTAAAAGTTAAATAATAAAATAATTTAAATATTAATATAGTTGGAATACGACTTTAATAATGATGATGATTGCTAATGCATGTTAGTGTCTTAGCCATATGAATGGCAATAACCATTGTCTTTGGAGTGAGGAGACTGGGACCCATATAATTTTTAATCGTCTATCTTTAGAGGGATGTACTCTTCCTTACATAAAGACACCTGGCACAACCTCAAGCTTTTTGCAATGCCATTTCCGGAGTTGCCCTTATCCCTAAAATCTCTATATCTATTACACACTCAAAAACCTAAAATCTCTCCATTAAGAATCATCTTCCACTCAAAAGCCTAATATCTCTCCATGAGATCCCTAATCTATATTACTAAAGGGATGTACTCTTCCTCACATAAAGACACCTGCACAACCTCAAGCAATTTGCAATGCCATTTCCGGAGTTGCCCTTATCCCTAAAATCTCTATATCTATTACACACTCAAAAGACCTAAAATATCTCCATCAAGAATCATCTTCCACTCAAAAGCCTAAAATCTCTCCATGAGATCCCTAAATAAGTCAACACACCAGATGTGCTAAATTTATATCAATCAATTAATGGGTCCCGGCCTGCATCATTTGATTTTATGGACGGTTAGAATAAAGATGGCAACCCCATTCATCTGGGTCCCACTTAAAAATATTTAGTCAATTTTTAGGTCTATGATCATTTGATCCTTTGATATTTCTTAATCAATTCATGGGTCCCATCCTGCATAATATGATTTTATGAACGGTTAGAATAGAGATGGTGGACCCCATTCATTTGGGGGTTTCACTTAAATAGGTTAGGTTTGGTCAATTTGTGAGGTCTATGATCATTTGATCCTTTGACCTTTATCATGCAATTCATTGGTCTCAGCCCGCATCATATGGTTTTATGAACGATTAGAATATAGATGGTGGACTCCATTCATCTTTGGAGTCCCACTTAAATAAATTAGGTTTGGTCAATTTATGAGGTCTATGATCATTTGAACTTTATCAATCAATTCATGGGTCCCGGCCCGCATCATATGATTTTATAGACGGTTAGAATAGAGATGGTGGACCCCATTCATCTGGGTCTCACTTAAACATATTTGATCAATTTGTTAGGTCTACGATCATTTGGTCATTTGATCTTTTTAAATCAATTCATTGGTCTCATCCCGCATAATATGGTTTTATAGACGGTTAGAATAAAGATGGTGGACCCCATTCATTTGGGGGGTTCCAATTAAATAGGTTAGGTTTGGTCAATTTGTGAGGTCTATGATCATTTAATACTTTGATCATTATCAGGCAATTCATGGTCCCAGCCTGCATCAGATTATTTCATGGACGGTTAGAATATAGATGGTGGACCCCATTCATCTTAGAGGTCCCACTTAAATAGGTTAGGTTTGGTCAATTTGAGAGGTCTATGATCATTTGATCATTTGAACTTTATCAATCAATTCATGGGTCCCGGCCCGCATCATTTGATTTTATGGACGGTTAGAATAAAGATGGTGGACCTCATTCATCTGGGTCCCATTTAAAAATATTTGGTCAATTTGTTAGGTCTACGATCATTTGATCCTTTGATATTTCTTAATCAATTCATGGGTCCCATCCCGCATAATATGGTTTTATGGATGGTAAGAATAGAGATGGTGGACCCCATTCATCTTGGGGGTCCCACTTAAATAGGTTAGGTTTGGTCAATTTGTGAGGTCTATGATCATTTGATCCTTTGATCTTTATCAAGCAATTCATGGGTCCATCCCACATCATATTGTTTCATAGATGGTTAGAATATAGATGGTGGACCCCATTAATCTTGGGGGTCCCACTTAAATAGGTCAGGTTTGGTCAATTTGAAAGGTCTATGATCATTTGATCATTTGAACTTTATCAATCAATTCATTGGTCCCGCCCGCATCATTTGATTTTATGGACGGTTAGAATAAAGATGGGGGATCCCATTCATCTGGGTCCCACTTAAAAATATTTGGTCAATTTTTTAGGTCTACGATCATTGAATCCTTTGATCTTTCTTAATCAATTCATGAGTCCCATCCCGCATAATATGGTTTTATGGACGGTTAGAATATAGATGGTGGACCCCATTCATCTGGGGGGTTCCACTTAAATATGTTAGGTTTGGTCAATTTGAGAGGTCTATGCTCATTTGATCTTTATCAATCAATTCATAGGTCCCGGCCCGCATCATTTGATTTTATGGACGGTTAGAATAAAGATGGTAGATCCCATTCATCGGGTCTCACTTAAAAATCTTTGGTCAATTTGTTAGGTCTACGATCATTTAATCCTTTGATCTTTTTTAAATCAATTCATGGGTCCCATCCCGCATAATATGGTTTTATGGACGGTTAGAATAGAGATGGTGGACCCCATTCAGACCCCATCCATCTGGGGGGTTCCACTTAAATAGGTTAGGTTTGGTCAATTTGTGAGGTCTATGATGATTTAATACTTTGATCATTATCATGCAATTCATGGGTCCCAGCCCGCATCAGATTATTTCATAGACGGTTAGAATATAGATGGTGGACCCCATTCATCTTAGGGGTCCCACTTAAATAAGTCAGGTTTGGTTAATTTGAGATGTCTATGATCATTTGATCATTTGATCTTTATCAATCAATTCATGGGTCCCGGCATGTATCATTTGATTTTATGGACGATTAGAATAAAGATGGTGGACCCCATTCATCTGGGTCCCACTTAAAAATATTTGGTCAATTTGTTAGGTCTACGATCATTTGATCCTTTGATCTTTCTTAATCAATTCATGGGTCCCATCCCGCATAATATGGTTTTATGGACGGTAAGAATAGAGATGGTGGACCCCATTCATCTTAAGGGTCCCACTTAAATAGGTTTGGTTTGGTCAATTTGTGAGGTCTATGATCATTTGATCTTTATCAAGAAATTCATGGGTCCCAGCCCGCATCATATGGTTTTATGGATGGTTAGAATATAGATGGTGGACCCCATTCATCTTGGGGGTCCCACTTAAATAGGTTAGGTTTGGTCAACTTGAGAGGTTTATGATCATTTGATCTTTATCAATCAATTCGTGGGTCCCGGCCCGCATCATTTGATTTTATGGACGGTTAGAATAAAGATGGCGGACCCCATTCATCTGGGTCCCATTTAAATATATTTGGTCAATTTGTTAGGTCTATGATCATTTGATCTCTTGATCTTTCTTAATCAATTCTTGGGTCACTTCCCGCATAATATGTTTTTATGGACGGTTAGAATATAGATGGTGGACCCCATTCATCTTAGGGGTCCTACTTAAATAGGTTAGGTTTGGTCAATTTGAGAGGTCTATGATCATTTGATCTTTATCAAGCAATTCATGGGTCCATCCCGCATCATATTGTTTCATGGATGGTTAGAATATAGATGGTGGACCCCATTCATCTTGGGGGTCCCACTTAAATAGGTCAGGTTTGGTTAATTTGAGAGGTCTATGATCATTTGATCATTTGATCTTTATCAATCAATTCATGGGTCCCGGCCCGCATCATTTGATTTTATGGACGGTTAGAATAAAGATGGTGGACCCCATTCATCTGGGTCGCACTTAAAAATATTTGGTCAATTTGTTAGGTCTACGATCATTTGATCCTTTGATCTTTCTTAATCAATTCATGGGTCCCATCCCGCATAATATGGTTTTATGGATGGTAAGAATAGAGATGGTGGACCCCATTCATCTTGGGGGTCCCACTTAAATAGGTCAGGTTTGGTCAATTTGTGAGGTTTATGATCATTTGATCATTTGATCTTTATCAAGCAATTAATGAGTCCCAGCCCGCATCATATGATTTTATGGATGGTTAGAATATAGATGGTGGACCCCATTCATCTTGGGGGTCCCAGCCCATTGATCTTTTTCAAGCAATTCATGGGTCCCAGCCCGCATCATATGGTTTTATGGATGGTTAGAATATAGATGGTAGACCCCATTCATCTTGGGGGTCCCACTTAAATAGGCTAGGTTTGGTCAATTTGAGAGGTCTGTGATCATTTTATCATTTGATATTTTATCAATCAATTAATGGATCCCGGCCAGCATCATTTGATTTTATTGATGGTTAGAATAAAGATGGCGGACCCCATTCATTTGGGTCCCACCTAAATATATTAGGTCAATTTGTTAGGTCTACGATCATTTGATCTCTTGATCTTTCTTAATTAATTCTTGGGTCCCATCCCGCATAATATGGTTTTATGGACGGTTAGAATATAGATGGTGGACCCATTCATCTTCGGGGTCCTACTTAAATAGGTTAGGTTTGGTCAATTTGAGAGGTCTATGATCATTTGATCATTTGATCTTTATCAATCAATTAATGGGTCTCAGCCCGCATCATATGATTTTATGAACGGTTAGAATAGAGATGATGGACCCCATTCATCTTGGTCCTACTTAAATATATCAGGTGAATTTGTTAGGTCTATGATCATTTGATCTTTCTTAATCAATTCATGCCTCAACTAAAGAATAAAATATTAAAAAAAAATATAAAGATCAAATTAACAACAAAAAAAGGACTCACAAGTTTACTAATTAATAAATTTATTAAAAATAATTCATATCAGTCTGTGCATTTGGTAGTTTCGTGGTTATCCACGGGGTTTTGCTAGTAAGAATTATGCCGAAGTACAATAGTTCTGCCACATGTGGAAGAACCATTGTGGGGCTGAGTTTTCTTGTTACTTTGAATATTTGATATACCTTCCAATAATTTTAGAGAGCTTTTAAATGAACCCTTGTTTTTATTTGCATACCCTTTCTCTTTCTATACCCACCATTGAATTTAAAAAGAAATCCATTTTTCTTTGCACACCTCCATAAGACTTGAACGAACCTCACCTCAAACCCCACCCCCACACCCCAGCAAGAGGGGGAGAGGATTGAGGGAGACATGGAGAGGGAGTGGGAGACAGGGATAGGGAGCGAGACAGGGAGAGAGAGCGAGAGATCGAGGGGGGGGGGGGGGAAGCTGGAGGTTGAAGCGACCGGAGGAGGAGGAAAAGACAGGGGGAACCTGCCGGAGAAGGAGGTCGAAGCCATCAGAGGAGGAGGAGGAGAGACATGGAGCTGGAGGTCGAAGCTGCCCAAGGAGGAGGAGTAGACTCTGGGGAAGCCAGCAAAGCCTCATGGGGAGGAGAAGTGGTCAAAGAAGAAGGTATGTATGGGTTTAGGGTTAGAGTTAAGGAGAGGGGAGAAGGGTTAGTTTGGGGTTGTACCACAAGGTATATTTGAAATAAAAGAAATTTTAAAATGAGGGATGTGCAAAGAAAATTGGGGGGGTGCATTTAGAAGCTCTCTAATTTTAAGGATTTCTTGGTCTTTTACAATTTAACCCCTCCTCATCTGCTTTTTTTTTTTTTTTCCTTCATAAAACGAGAGAAGTTAAAAGCATTTGAGGTTACTTTTGTCTTATACTTGTTTTCAAAATATAAGTAAATCATTAACCACGTGTTAAAGAGACATTTCTCCTTCACGACTCTTTGAGAATAGCCTTGTTTATAACTAGTTGGATTTGGGCATCTTATCTATCCTTTGAATTCAAATAGGAGTTGGTCCCACCATATATAAGTATACATTTAAAATATGAAGTACTTAATCTAATAGTGGGGCCAACTATGTTTAGAGAAAAATTTAGAAAAAATCCACATGATATTAGTAAAATATTAGACATTGTCTCGATCTTTACCTTTTTATGACATTGGTTAATGACTATCAGTGGCGTGTCTTAACCATCCATGGTTACCACATGTGTCACTATCCATCCAATGATAATAAATAACCAAATAATGGATTTTCAACCATCCATGTCGATCCTAGATCATTGTGGCCTATTAAATGGTTACAAGTAACCAATCAACATAGTTTTATTAACTGATTATGGGTGAAGTTGTCTACATGTGAATAATCTGATATAGGCCCTACTTTGATTGGAGTGAGAGACAACTCTCAATCCTAAAATAAGGAGTAAATGATTATTATAAGTGTTTTGGATTCATTATGGTGAGCCTTATTATTTATATTTTTTAATTATTGTCGAAGTTTTGAAATTGTCTTAAAAATTATGGAGGGTATTTTTAAATTTAAGACTCTTTCTTTAGATATCAATAAAAGAACTTTGAAGGAAAAAAAATATTTTTTAAATTATAAGTAAAAAAATAAAAGATATTATTGATCCCTCCTAAAAAAATTTCTTGTTCCACCTCTAATAGTGAATTATTGCTTGCCTTTCCCTAGTAGAAAATCCTTTCTCCACCATTGACATGATCTAACCTAGCTGTATGCACGTGGGTTTCTTTTGATTTGCTTTGCCATATATGGCCATTAGAATACAGTGAGCCCACTTATAAAATTCAATTTGTTCAAAATAAAAAAGAATCCTCATTTGTTAGTTCTCGGTGAAGTTTCACTTTTGTCAAAATAGAGCAATTATTAGAATGATCATATGTAAAACACCTAATTATATAAATAATCAATTTAAAGGTGGGACCAACTCCTATAAGCTAGAAATCTAACCCAAAAGTGAATACACAGGTAATGTTGGTTAATCATGTTATTAATAAAGATTCTGTGCGGACAACCGTCTAGGTGTGGCGGACCATAAATTGAGAATCACGGGCTGGCAAGAAACTGGCACAGTGGCACTTGGCTTCATCTCTCTAATTGGAATTAGGTCCACCCATGGATAGATTGTAAAAAAAAAAAAGAATCTAGATCTGGAAAACCTTATTCAACCAAGATCCTCCATGTCAAATCATCGGGAGATGTAAAGCGGAAACATACCTTGATCCATTGTGGAAGTTGTTCGCAGGTTATTGATCTTCCATTCCAATATGGCTACCCAGAGAAACCTTCTTTCTGATAATGGGATGTAAGAAAGAATATGAACTTACCATATGAATTGGGGACCATAACCCTAATATATAATAATGAGATTATCATAGGTTTCGCTATTTCTAATTTGGCCCCTCATCAAATTAGAAATTGCATTCTGGTATCTACACATTAATCCCATGACAATTATACCCTTAAGCTTAAAACTTTAAGCCTTAATTAGATCACTTTAATTTAGCCTTAACCAAAGATAGCATAACACATTTAATATTTGCATGTGTGGCCCCACATGATGGAATTTTTCAACAATCTTCCACTAGGCCATATATGTAACTTAACAAATATGTATGACTGTATGAGCTCCAAAATTTTGCTATCATAATTTTAGGGTATATCCGAACAATCTCATCCATTGATTTTGCTGATATAAGATCAAAGCGATTTTCGTCACATTTAACATGACTAAACCCATCAATGGTCACGTACACCAACATAACCAAATGACATAGATCAATTATGGATGCGTAGCATGGAAAGTACACGCACTGTGATCTATACATGTCCAGTTCCAATTGGTCATACTTTATTCTTTAATGAGATCAATATTTAATACAATGTAACAGAATGAAATAAACTGAAGACTGTATTTCTAATCAGAAAAATATCCAAATACATAAATGCATAACTACGTTCAAAATCAAATATAAAGCAAGAAAGTATAAAATGATACAAACTCCCACTATAAGGTGATATCCTCACACAAAATAACACTCATATGAGCAGTGTGCTCAAGAAAGACCCTGGGTGGTAATCCATTTGTAAGCGGATCCGCTATCATGGAGTTTGTCACAATGTGCGTTATGGATATCTGTCCATCCTGTATTCTCTCCTTCACAACTAGGAACTTAATGGCAATATGTTTTGACTTAAAGGAGCTCTTGTTGTTGTTTGAATATAGCACTGCTGACTTATTTTCACAATATAGTGTGAGTGGTCTTTCAATACCCTCCAGAACTCGCAGCCCAGTGACAAAATTCCACAGCCATATCCCATGGTTGGATGCCTCATAGCAAGCTACAAACTCTGTTGCCATGGTAGAATCAGTTACGAATGTCTATTTGGCACTCCTCCAAGAAATAGCTCCACCAGCTAACATGTATATGTATCCTGATGTGGATTTCATACTGTCTTGGCATCCAGCATAATCAGAGTCGGAATACCCTATGATCTCCAAATGATCCGATCTCGTATATGTGAGCATGTGATCTTTTGTTCTATGTAAATACCTCATAACCCGCTTGGCTGCTTTCCAATGATCCATTCCAGGATTACTTAAATATCTGCCTAGCATGCCAACAATGAACGCAATATCCGGGCGTGTACACACCTGAGTATACATTAAACTCCCTACAGCTGATGCATAGGGAATCTTTGCATTTCCTGAACTTTAAGGATAGTTTTAGGTAGGGGTGATCAACCGGATTTCCGGTCCGGCCTAAAATGAAGGACCGGACCGGACCACTTAAAGTGGTCCAAATCGGTCCGGTTGGACCACTTTAAGTGGTCTGTACCGGTTTCCATTTTTTTTCATTTTTTTTTCATTTTCACCCCACATCTAAAAAGTGGGCAAATGTCAAATGAATGAATGATGGGTTTTACAAATGGGTGTTGGGCTCATGCCTCATGGGCTCATCAATATGAAAATTTTTTTTTATTATTTTAATAAATGCGGTCCGGTCCGGTCCAGACCAGACCACAAAAGGCCTGGACCGGACCGGACCGGATTTGGACCACTAAGACCGCAAATCCGGTCCGGTCCGGTCCGGTTTTGTGGTCCAGTCCGGTCTGCGGTCTGGTTCTGTGCAGCCCTAGTTTTAGGGCACTGCTTAAGACTGAACTTGTCTCCCTTAGCGACAGGGGTGTCACCTGGTTTGCAGTCCTGCATGCCAAATCTTTTGAGTACTGTATCGATATAACATCTTTGTGATAATCCAAGAATACCCCGAGAGCGATCACGTTGTATCCGGATCTCTAATACAAAGGAGGCGTCACCAAGGTCTTTCATCTCAAATTTTTTTAATAGAAGTCTCTTGGTTTCATGCAACATGCCTATATCATTTGTGGTAAGCAGTATGTCATCGACATACAAAATCAGGAATATGTGCTTACTCCCATTGAATTTGTGATACACACAATTATCAACAGCGTTTGTCTCAAAACCAAACGAGATAATCACATGATGAAACTTGTGATACCACTGACGAGAAGCTTGCTTGAGTCCATAGATGGACTTTGTCAATTTACAGACCATATTCTTTGGGTCTCCCGACTCAAAGTTTTCTGGCTGCACCATATAAATAGTTTCGTCAATGTCGCCATTGAGAAAAGCTGTCTTGATATCCATTTAATGAAGCTCAAGATCAAAATGTGCAACAAGTGCCATGATTGTCCTAAAAGAGTCTTTCTATGAAACCAGAGAGAAAGTCTCTTTAAAGTCAATCACTTCCTTTTGGGTAAAGCCTTTAGCTATAAAATGAGCTTTATACCTCTCCACATTACCATTCGAATCCCTTTTGGTTTTAAAAATTCATTTACAACCAATGGGCTTCGTACATTCTGGTAATGGGACAAGTTCCCAAACCTTATTGTCTTGCATAGACTTATACTCCTCATTCATGGTATCAATCCACTTTTGAGAGTTGGAACCTTACATGGCTTGATGGAAGTTGATTGGATCATTTTCCACCATTCCAATTTCTTCCTCATGTTTCTTGGAGAAATACAAAAAAATTGTCCGAAATAACATTTCTCCTTTATCTAGTGGATCGCCTTAATGACACTGGTTCTTGAGGTTGTTGAGTTTGTTCCTCAGGAACAATCACCTCATCTTGAATAGGGGGTTGATCAACAATGTCTGGCTGAGGATCCAGATTCAGATTCGCTTCTTGATCAATGACAGGCATAGAAACTGACACATTGTCAATAGCGATAGTGGAAATCGAAACTGATTCTTCCTCAAAGACAATGTCTCTAACCTTATTTCTCCCCCCAAACTCAACATCCTCAAAAAATGTTGCAGTTCCCGTATCAAAAATTGACTTAAGTGTGGGATCATAAAACTTATAGCCCCTAGATTACTCAGAGTCACCAAGGAAGTAGCTGCTCACAGTTTTGGAGTCCAATTTCTTTTCATGTGGCCTGTAACGCCTTGCCTCAGCAGGACATCCCCAAATGTGAAAATATTTTAGACTAGGCTTTCGGCCTATCCAAGGCTCATAAGGTGTTTTTGCAGCTGATTTAGTTGGTACTCTATTCAAAATATAAGCTGATGTTTTGATTGCTTCTCCCCAAAGTGACTCTGGTAATGAGGATTGACTAATCATACTCCTTACCATATCCTTAAGAGTCTGGTTGCGTCTTTCAGCTACACCATTCATGCTAGGTGACCCTGGCATGGTGTACTGTGAGACGATTCCACATTCCTCTAGGAATTTAGCAAACGGTCCTGGACGTTGTTCACCTGAACCATCATTCTACCGTAGTATACACCACCACGGTCAGACCTGACACTCTTTATTCTTTTGTTGAGTTGGTTCTCAACTTCAGCTTTAAATGTTTTGAACACGTCCAAAGACTGTGATTTCTCATAAATGATAAATAGATAACCATAGCGTGAGTAATCGTCTATGAATGATATGAAATACTGTTGGCCATTCCAGAAAGCCGTAAGGAATGGTCCACATATATCTGTGTGTATCAATTCAAAGACGTCTGCAGTTTTATTGGCACCTAATTTCTTTATTTTGGTATGTTTGCATTTGATGCAAGTAATACAAACATCAAAGTTTGTAAAGTCAAGGGAATCTAAAATCTCATCATACACAAGTCGCTCAACTCTAGGCTTAGAGATGTAACCTAAGCGTTTGTGCCATAATGTGGCTGAATTTTCTTTACTCAATTTGCGTTTAGTACCTCGTGATTCCACATGCAAGGATTCATTATAAGAAACGATTGTATCAAGCAAATATAAATTGTCATAGACACATAGAGAACCAGTTCCAACAACATTTGAATTTATAGATAAATTGAATTGATTGTTTCCAAAGAAATAAAAATAACAAAACTTGTCCAATAAAGAAACTGAAACCAAATTTCGTCTAAAAGACAGTACAATAAAAGTATCTACTAAATCCAAATAATAATCAGTTTTTAATAACAACCTAAAATGCCATATTGCCTCTACTTCTACCGATTTGCCTTTGCCCACGAAGATGTGTCTTTCAGCATCATTTGACTTTCGGTAACTCAGGCAACCCTGCATAGAAACACTTATGTGAGTAGTAGTACCAGAATCTAACCACCATGTGTTTCTTTGTACTGAAGCTGAATTTACCTCAGAACAGACCAAAGCAAGAAATATACCTTTCTTTGCACGCCAAGCGTGATATTTGGTACATTCCTTCTTCACATGTCCAGGCTTGTTGCAAAAGAAACAACCTTCATTTATTTGCTGTTGTTTCTTTTGGGCTGGACCCTCATTTGTTTGTTGTTGTTTCTTTTGGGCTGGACCCTTAGCAGCTTCATTATTCTTCCTCTTTTTTCTCTTATCCTTAGAGGTGCTAACCAAATGAGCAATTTCTGTCATGTCTTACTTCAATCTCTCTTCCTCTTGCACACAGTAAGAAATGAGCTCATTAAGAGTCAATTTCTCCCTTTGACAATTGTAACTGACTTTAAATTGACTGTATTGTGCAGGAAGTGATATTAATACCAAATGTACGAGCAAGTCGTCAGACAGCTCGAGCTTCAGTGCCTTAAGCTTAGAAGCAAGATGAGACATATCCATAATGTACTCCTGTATATTCCCCTTGCCGTTATATTCATAGAAATCAAGCTTTGCAAAAGCGTGCTTGTTTCTGCCTTATTGTTTTTTACAAAACGCTTTTCAATTTCGACTAGGAACTCTTTGGCTGTGGTTAGCTTTTCAGATACCGCACCCCTAAGTATTTTCGGAATGCCGCGCTTGATGATCATAAGACTCATACGATTGGAGCGATCTCACTTAAAGTTCTTCTTGTCATCAGGAGAACTTGCATCTGTAAGAGAAGCGGGCTGCTCAATCCGCAGTGCAAGGTCTAGATCCATGCAGTCGAGAACAATTTCTATGTTCTCTTTTCAGTCCTTAGAGTTGGTCCCATTAAGCACAGGTATATTGTTGATATTAGCAGATATAGTAGAAACACTAGCTGTAAAGATAACAAAATAACAAATTGACAAACATGCTCATATTAATAACCAAATACAATAATCAACAGATTCAAATAATGGTAAGTCTCATATCAAGATACCTAGCACAACATTAATATCAAGTCTTTGGATAGTAATATTAATTGTAAATGGTACTCTTGTTGTAGTGATCAAACATTGACAATAATTCATGTGAAATAATAAATCTATCTTTGGATCAACTTATTATTTACATGTCAAACCTTATAATCGTCACATATTTACCACCACAAGGGTGCATGCAATTCGGCCAAGTATTAACCTTCCTTTGGGGCCACTAAGACCCGCATGAATTTACACACATACAAACATCCAATATTCCTCATGAACAATCTACACAAGAGAGGTCACTTTGGTAACATCTTGTTTCAATAAGCCCATTTAGAATAATGGACTATTTTATTTAACCATAAAAGATATACCATAAAATATTTGAATTTGAGTTGAAGAAAACCCTAGGTTTGTTGCGCCGCTGCCGAAACTCACGCCGCTTGCAAAAATAAAAAATAAAAAAAAATAAAACGACGAACAGCGGTGCAAAACCCATCGATCTTGATCAGATCTAATAAATAAATAATCGAGGAACGACGTGCAAGACCCATCGATTTTGATCAGATCTGATAAAATAAAAAATAATAATAATCGAGGAACGACGTGCAAGACCCATCAATTTGATCAGATCTGATAAAAAAAATAATACTTGATTCCCAATGGCTTCACATGGAGATGCTCTGATACCACTTGTAAAAAAAAAACAAGAATCTAGATCTGGAAAACCTTATTCAACCAAGATCCTCCATGTCAAATCATCGGGAGATGTAAAGCGGAAACATACCTTGATCCATTATGAAAGTTGTTCGCAGGTTGTTGATCTTCCAATCCAATATGGCTACCCAGAGAAACCTTCTTTCTGATGATGGGATGTTAGAGAGAATAGGAACTTACCATATGAATTGGGGACCATAACCCTAATATATAATAATGAGATTATCATAGGTTTTGCTATTTCTAATTTGGTCCCTCATCAAATTAGAAATTGCATTCTGGTATCTACACATTAGACCCATGACAATTACACCCTTAAGCCTTAAAACTTTAAGTCTTAATTAGATCACTTTAATTTAGGCTTAATCAAAGATAGCATAACATATTTGATATTTACATGTATGGCCCCACATGATAGAATTTTCCAACATAGATCACATGTAAAACATGAGATTTAGCCTTTTCTTCTCCAAATGATTTTGTAGGGCTCTCACCATTCCAAAAAGGCTCGGTGGATTAGCCATTTACAAAAACTTTCATCTGCTGACTAACCTCATATGACGGAAGGTGATCTTGTGTCTGACAATACCATATACCATCTTTCAGCATTTTATAAAACCGCACACTGCTGTTACTTGTATCTCTACATTGGATATTTTGAAATTTTATCACCAGCACAATATTATACTGTCTCTGCACTGTATACATACTGTCACCTTCTTCAGTTCTATGCCACCCGCCTTTAAACAAGTTGTGGTTTCATCACTGCTACGTACGAAAAGGATATGGTATATATCAATTATGAATGCCTAACCAAGTAGTGGGGTTCATCACTTCCCAGAACAAGGCATGTGCCTAAAAGAGTAGTAATAATAAAGAAATCAACTCTAACGTTAATCTTGGTTGTGTTCTTAACCTGACCCATGTTTCATACTCTTATAAAAGAGCAATCAGATTGCAAGGCAACTGAGCATTATTACTACGACATGGGCGAGGGCCAAGGTCAGCATTTGGTGATGGTTCCATCATCCATGGCTAGCATTTGGTCATCTCATCCCATTCTTCCATCTCTCTGTTGCCTTACCCAAGGCAGGCTTCCGAATCTCGTTTCTCTCCACTCCCAAAAACATCCAACGGCTGCCTAAACCACCCCAAGATCTAACGGCCCTGATCACCTTCGTCGAGCTCCCCCTCCCCCGTGTGGATGGACTCTAAGAAGGCGCCGAGGCCACTGTTGATCTCAACATATCCCCAACAACGATTACCTCAAAAAGGCCTTTGATCTCCTATGAGACCCCTTTCGACGCTTTGTGACCGTCCATTCTCCCAACTGGATCATCCACGACCTTCTCAGTCACTGGACGGCTGAGGTTGCTTATGAGATGGGCCTACCATTCATACCCTTCTTAAGTCTTTTATGCTACCATAGTGGCCTTTCTTGGAGTTCTGGAGCCCAATGACGATTTGACGGAGCATTGGCCAGACTCTCTAGTTGCTCTCACTTGCTCCCCGTAGGGATGGCAACTGGTCGAATCGGAGGCATATATCTCCATATCCGAATCCAATTCTTCGTCTCCATATCCGCTCCGATATCCGAACGGATATCCATTCTATCCTCCATCCCCGCCTCCAAACGGAGATCGGATATCCAAACGGAGAATCGGATATCCGAATCATTAAAAAAAATATTAAAAAGACAGTACAATTCAAAATATAATTTAAACATTAAAAACATTAAAAAGACAATACAATTCAAAATATATCCAAAATAAACTTCCAAAATAAAGTCATTCAAGTTTCAACACATTTACACAAGTCATACAAATCTCAATTACTGAAGTGTTCTCTGTAATATATTGATATATTTATATATGGTGTAATATATATAATATTATATAAGATAAGGGGGAAAACTGCAATTAAGGGTTAAACGGATACCCAAACGGGTCGGAGATCGGATATCCAAACGGATATTCGAATCGGATATCTCCATATCCGCCTTCAATCCGATCTCCGAATTTTTTTCAAAATCCATATCCGAATCCGACCCGATTTCTGAAAAAATCTCCGAAATCTATATCCAAACGGAGCGGGTATCAGATCGGATCGGACCGGACGGAATTGTCATCCCTAGCTCCCCTCCTTGGATCCGATTCCCCTCCAAAGTCACCCTCATGCCCCACGAGGCAAATGGGTTATTCCCCGGGTTCTACCTACCCAACGGGTCGGGTGACTCAGGCCAAAATTCATTGCCCTACGCGACGTCCCCTCTCCTTACAATAAAAAAATGCCAGAAAATACCTAGGAACTTTTCTAACGAGATCCTTAACTCTTGAGTTATTCCCTTCCCTCCATCTTCCCCCTCTTCTTCTTCTTCTTCTTCTCCCCGCCTCTCCCTTCACCCTCACCTCTTCTTCTTGGTGTTCCTTTGTTTTTCTTATTTATCTCATACCATCTAAAATATGTTATTGAGCTCATGCCTAAGCCCATATTTGGCATCTCTATTTCAAACTTCTATTCGTCTAAGGGCCCGTTTGGATGTATACAGAATAAAATATTTACAGATTTAATTATTGCAAGAATAAAATAGTATAGACTAGAATAATGTAATATTATAATATTACAATATTTTTCCTGTTTAGCGATTTTTGAAGAATCTTACAGATTTTAAATTGAGTTGTTTGAAAGGTGCTATAATTAAAGTAAATTACATTATTAGAATAATTTTTTATTAAATATTTTAATTTAAATGTAATTTACCACATATGGATAAGAAAGTAGTGTGGTATAGTAAAGTTCAACTGCGATGTTTTTACCTTAAGTTGCTTTTTTTTTTTTATCACATAAAATCGTGGTAAAGTATAGTAAAGTAAAGTCAATAAAAAAACTACTTTACAGCTCTCTCTCCCACTTTGTTTTATCACATACTTCATCCACCATACTTTACCTCACCTTTACTATGATATGACATCAATCTTTGTTTTACTTTACCACGTACACCTATAAACAAGTCACTTTTACTTACCATATAAAACTACGATAAATCGTGATAAAGTAAAGTTAAATAAAAATAAAATACTTTACCATTCTTTCCCACTTTACTTTACCAAATATTGTATCCCACTTTTACTTTACCCCACCTTAATCGTGCTGCGATATTTACTTTTACTTTACTTTACCATATATGTAACATCATGATGGATTTGAAAGTCTTTACTTTACTCGACTACTTTGTAATCGTCATTTTGAAAGATTCTTATCTTGGAGAGAGTTTTCTACAGGGGGAGCTGTAGGAGAAAATATTGAGCTTTTTGAAAGAAAAAAATATTTTCTTCAAGTTTTTCTTCTGTTACCAAACGCACAAGATTCTCTTCTTTAGAAAATAAAAGATTATATTCTATAAAATATTATTTTCTTGTGTTTTATTATGGATCCAAACAGGCCCTAAATGTCAGAAGTTGAGGTTTGAAAGATAAGAGGATTCGGTAAGGGATTCCACCCACTAGGGGTGTACACCGAGCCGGGGTCCCGGGTTATCAAGCCGGGTTTGACCCGACCCGGTAATTTTATAGACTTCAGAGACCGGCCCGAATGCCTGATAATCTATATTTGGATTTACCGGGTTCGGGTTACCGGGTTTACCGGGTTGGTTTCCCGGGTGACCCGGTTCCCCATGTTTGAGTTTTTTTTTAAAAAAAGTTTTGAGTTGACTAGACAAATGTCAAATTTGTTATACATATTACATATACACATATTCAAATTTGTTTCCTTAAATCTTTCTACAAATGTTATATTTTAGTTTTGATTTGGTTCATCACTACGTTTTTAGAAATGAGAATGATGGATTTGAAATGATATATGGGTTTTGGGGGTTTCTGTTTTCCAGTTTTCATCTTGAGAAGGGAACAGTGGGTGGAAGGAATGCACTGGGTGAGTCAATTTGGAAGCCGATACTTGACTGAGTTTTATGGTTGTGCCTGTGATAAATCTGATACAGTTTATTTTTGGTCTGTCAATGAGGTGGGCCATTGCTTAATTATGAAATGAAAGATTGACTGGCTGAAAGAAATTTATACTATTAATAAAAAGGATGGATGAGCTCAGCCTGGGCCTAATCTATTATATATAGGCCCCAAACAAGCTTAGCCCAGTCATTACCTTTGACAACCTTGCCAATATCAGGTCATTCCTGACGTGTGAAACCATTTAATAAGTTATAGGTACCAAACCTACATGTGGCCAATTCAGTGAGTGGACCAGCTATTTTTGGACCATGACACCATGATATATCATTGTGCCCAACCCCTCTTTTCTTCTTCTTGCTTTTTTTTTTTTTTTTATTTGTTACCGGGGATGACCCGATAACCCGAATAGTCCAAAATTTGTAACCCGAAATTCGAACCGGTAAAATAAATAACCTGACTCGGTAAATGACAAGTGTAACCCGCCCGATTATCTCCGGGCCAGGCCGGAATGCCGGGTCGGACCGGATTTAGGAACCCGGTGTACACCCCTACCAATTTTTAGAAAGTTGAGGTAAATCTTCTTAAAATGAAAGACTCCATTTTGGATCTTGTGAAAATAAGAGATTCATTTTTTTTTATTGCTCTATTTTGAATGGCTCCCTTACAATATGAGTAAAATACCACACGAGATATTATCTTATGAAAAAGTCTCCACCGCCTTTTTTTTTTTTTTTTTTTTAAGACCGGACAGTGGCACGATCTTCCATGAAGACCGTTGGATGTCATGCCCCCATGGGGTCCCCATGGGGGTCCGTGCCACCGCGGTATAGCACGGCTGTTATCTATCCATCGCCCGGCCTGCTTCCATTCGACGAGGTAGGACGAAGAGAAAAGGCGGCCTCCATTTATTCAACTTTAATCTTGTGGTTGGGAATGGCTTTATATATTACGTGGAATAGATTATAGAGACCCCCACCATATAAAGGCTTTATAACGAAGAAAATCGATATAATAGAGGACACCATCATGCATGACAAAGCGAGCAGACTTCTTTGACTCAAGAGTAAAGACACAACGTCATATAATAGACATACTGTGGAACCAGATCCCTGTTTGATCCAAACATACAATGCACTGTAAATACGTCACTTCCTTCGTCAAAGTCCTCTACACTCTTTTTCATTTGGCCCGTGGATAAGGTCCTTCCACCTTTGTTTCACATGAAAATGGTCTCGTGTTTGATAATTACCA